>CABHPH010132836.1:32979-44449 GCA_902168325.1 Peromyscus nudipes
TATTATATTATATTATATTATATTATATTATATTATATTATATTATATTATAATATTATTATCCATAAAAGTCTGTTTGTTTTCTAATGAGGGACAGAAAAGTGGTAGGTACAGATGGGAGGAAAATTGGGGAAGAACTGGAGCATTAGAGGGGTGGAAACCTGTTATGAGGCTATATGATATGAGTAAAAAGCTATTTTCAACAAAAGAAAAAAGTGGAGAAATAAATGCTTTTGCAGTAAATACTGTCGCGATGATTGGATCTCAGCTAAAGACACAGATTCACAAGCACATGTTGTAGAAGAATATTTGTTTACACGATATGAAGATGTGTCACTGTGATGGGTTTAATAAAGAGCTAAATGGCCAGCAGTTAGGCAGGAGAGAATAGGGAGGATTTCTGGGGAGAGGGAACACTCTGGGAAGAAAAGAGGTGGAGAGACACTAGTGGGACATGAAGCAAGTTGGACATAGGGTATAGAGGAGAGCTAACCAAGCCACATGGCAGAACATAGATTGAAAAATATGGATTAATTAAGTTATAAGAGCTAGTTGGGAAGAAGTTTAAGCTAAAGCCCAAGCTTCCATAATTAATAGTTAGTCTCTGTGTCATTATTTGTAGGCCATGAAAGTCCAATGAGAAAGCTTGCTACATTTGGCATCCATCATGTGGTATGACCACACAAAAGAAGTCACACCAGCCTGTGCTGCCGCAGCCACTGTTTGGGTCTCTCTGTGAGCAGCACTCACAACCATCAGCTGCTTATCTCTGAGATTCCAGGAAGTGGGCTCAGCAATTTCCCAGAGATGAGGTGGTTAACATGGGCTGAGGTGGTAAAAAAAAAAAAAAAAAAAAGGCTCCTGACAGCACCTGCCTGCTGGCATCAGGCTCGGCTCTCAGGGAAAGGGAGAGGGGTCAGAGTCAGCTGCCAGAGCCAAGTGGCAGAGGGACTAGCCACCACCTAACGGTTTAAAATTTGTTCCGTATGGTCAGAGAAGGCTGCAGACATGCAGAAAGTCAGGTCTCAACCCAGAAAGCGTTTAAACAGGTACATATACTTAAATGTGCTTCAGCGCAGAAGAAAAACAAAAGTGAGTCTATGCTGTGGGATGTCTTTCTGTATGCTGTGAATAAGTGTTGCTCCCATTGGTTAATAAATAAAGCTGTATTGGCCTATGGCAGGGAAGAATGGAGCCAGGTGGGAAATCCAAGAGAGATAGAGAGAGGAGAAAGGCAGAATCGGGGCAGATGTTGTGAGCCGCCACCAGGAGAAGCAAGATGTGAGAGAACAGGTAATGCCACGAAGCCATGTGGCAAAACATAGATTAATAGAAATGGATTTAATTAAGTTATAATAGCTAGTTAATAATGAGCCTGAGCCATAGGCTATACAGTTTATAATTAATATAAGCGTCTGTGAGTTTACTTGGAGCTGAGTAACTGTGGGAATAGGTGGGACACAGGAAAATTTCCAGCTACAGGTATAGGCAATCAGTAAAAAGTAGTTTGAAAATAATAAAGTCTTTAAAGAGAGATTAAAGTAATATAAAAGGAAAAAGTCAAGTAAAGAAGGGAAATACACAGGGTGTCTGGATCCTGTATGGTGATATGTTGACTTTAATTTTTTTAAATGCTAATGAACAGATCAGTAGCTTCAGAGAGTCATTGGATTAATGAAACTGCTAAATTAAACCACCGTGCATGTCTTAAGAATGTTTTAAGAATATGAGAAAATGTGTTGCATTGGGTGAAAAGGTTTTGCTTTTGTCCCCACAAGAAACAAAAAGCTATGGATTTCTTCAAAATTAATAAAGACCAGATTTGACTTGGGGAGACCTCCTGAAAATCTTGGCTACAGGCTTGAAGGGAAAAAAAAACAAGAAAAATTAAAAGACAGGTGATGTATGTGTTCATCCCTTGACTTGGGAACAGTTCTGAGACTGGATGAGACATGATAAATCTTGTTAGCTACAGAGTTCTCATGATTTAATATTACATGCCATACTTTCATATGGCATGGATAGAGATTTGTATTACAATTTGGTTATGTAGTCAAAAGGACTTACTTGCTCAAATATAAAACAAAAAAACATCTTTTGCTGACTTGGGCATACCACACATTCCATATTTGTGGTAATACACATATATATTACCTTTAAAACTTTGTGTGTTTTGAGAAAAAAGGTACCAGACACCAGTGAAGAGAAGTAGCCCAGGTGATCCAGCCTCTCAGTATGGCTCTGTTGCAGCATCCTCAAAATTCTTCCAGAGCAACTTCAAAGCTTCTAGCTGATATGGTCCAGCTCCACAGACTATACCAGCCAGGACTTAAGCTATACACTTTCCCATCACACAGAGACTAGACAAAAAATAATACAGCTGGCTCTCCCAGAAATTGACCATTATTCTGATTTTTCTCAGGGTCCCCTAAAGATGTCATCATCCACAGACAACAAGAAGCAGTCTAGAGAACATGACACCCACATTCCTAAGAGGTGGGGTGGGTGGGTTTTTTTGGTCGTTTAGTGGGTTATGAAGGTTTTTCATCATTTAATTGGGTTGGTTGTAAATTATTACTGGTCAGGGTAAGGGGGAAAACTAAACAAGGGAGGTTGGATTCAAAGATCTCTTTCTGAAAATAAAAAGGGGGATATGGGAATGACAGGATAAAAAGGTAGATTATTGAATCTACTTTTAAACTAAAAATCAACTGTTAGTCTCTAATACTTTACATTGATATGGATTTTTATATAATGATACAAATTTAAGGTTATTTTTGTTATACTGTATATATGTTTCTACTCTTGTTTAAGGTATTGTATGAATGCACCTCACTTAAGAATGTAATATACATTTCTAGTCCTTGAAAGTTATTATTACAAACTATTTAGGATAATTAAGAAATGCATGTTAGTAGTCATCTATAATAATTAAACTTATAGTCACATTAGGTATGTTTTCAAGGTCAAATAGAGATATTTTAAATAGATAAGTAGTCTTCAAACACTTCAGAAATCTATAGGATATATTTAAGATGTTTTAATAACATAGGGCTTTTTATGACAGTGAGACACATCTGCTCCTGGCAACACCAATTTACTTCCAAAAAGTATGATGGGCATTGAAGAACCTCCATATGGAGTTTGCGTTCATTCTGGCAAAGTTAGCCACTGGGCAAGAAACTTCCCTTGCCTCAACTGCTGGCAGTATGCTGTCCAAATTTGACAAACAGAACAAAAAAAGGCAACTGCTGAACTTTACGAAGACAAGATAGGATAGTCCTTTGAAATTCCTGCTTCACAAAAAGTCTATCTGATATTCTAGGCCTGAAGGCCAAAGATGGATGCCCCAATGTTGTAAAGGAAATTTGGTGTGACTGTCTAGGCAGCCAGTTGTTTTGATCATTTCTATAGAGTTAGAAGTTGCTTGCTCTTCACTTCCTGTTTACTTAGGTAATATTATATCCTTCTCAGGTTTCTTATGGTATTAAAGAATATATAGTTATTGTTTTACTGTTTTCCTTGTTACCAGTTTCAGAAAAGAAACTCACAAAAGAAGTTGAAAATGCTTAAGGTTGAGATATATAAAAGTTTAAATTATTTACCTAAGAAAATGCTTTAAGGTCTAAAAAGATAGTTTTAGGATGGTAATACAAGTTATGATAGAAAGTGGTTTAGGTATAAAACTTTGGACCCCGCAAGAAAGGATAAATAATAGAGTATTTTCTCCAAATTTGCTAAATATAAATGAACTGAACATTGTGAATATAATTCTTATCTAATAATTGTTCTTGCTATATATAGTCTTACTATGTTAGAGTTAAACCCTTTCCTTTTTATTTAGACAAGAAGAGGGAAATGTTGCAGAATATTTGTTTATACTGTGTGAAGATGTGTCACTGTGATTGGTTTAATAAAGAGCCAAATGGCCGATAGCTAATCAGGAAAGAATAGGTGGGATTTCTGGGGAGAGAGAGAACTCTGGGAAGAAGAGAGGTGGAAAGATGCCAGGAAGATATGAAGTAAGTTGAATATATGGTACAGAGAAGAGATACCTGA
Organism: Peromyscus nudipes; assembly: GCA_902168325.1. Taxonomy (NCBI): domain Eukaryota; kingdom Metazoa; phylum Chordata; class Mammalia; order Rodentia; family Cricetidae; genus Peromyscus; species Peromyscus nudipes. The sequence goes on from CABHPH010132836.1 coordinate 37,039, forward strand.
GTCATGTAGCATAATGTAGATTAAATATATGGGTTATTTTAGTTATAAGAGCTAATTGGGGACAAGCCTAAGCTCAAGACCAAGCTTTCACAATTATAGTAAGTCTCTGGGTGATTATTTGAAGGCTGGTGGTCCAAGAATGTCCAATAAGAAAGCTTGCTACAAGCATGAATATTTACAGATGATAGATAGACAGACAGACAGACAGACAGACAGATAGATAGATAGATAGATAGAGTCATATACACGTACATATACATACCACACAAACTGTGTACTTTCTAAAAAAATCAATGTAGTATTATAAATATAGTAGAAAATCTATGTGACCATCACATTTGACAGTAAGGCCCCAAATATTATCACAAAAAATATTGTCTGTAAAATAAAATAATAGCAGGGATGATACTAAAATCAAAACCTTTACTCCTAAGATAATTCAAAGCAAAATCACCATCTGGGATAATTTCAAGACATATCTGATAAAATGCTTGAATTCAAAGTATATAATAAATTTTGAAAACATAAGAAGAAAACAACCCAATTAAAAAGTTGGCAAAAGATCTGAACAATCACTGTATCAACAAAGATATACAAATAGAAATATGCATATGGAAAGACTTCAACCTCATTTGTTACTAGGGAACTGTAAATTTAAACCAGTAAAGAAACCCCAGTGGCCAAAACTCCCTAACTGAGCAGCAAAATAAATAAAGTAATATTGGCTTATAAACCAAAATATAAAACAAATATCCATGAGCCCACACAGATGTAAATAAATAAATGAACAAATATAGAAATGGGGAGGAAGAAACAAAGAACACATTCAGAAGAGTTTTAAATTCCCCCTTCATAGTCACATGTGGCCTTCCAAAAGACATGACAACTGAATGTGATATTACATCCTGAGTATAGCATATAAAAGAAATAGCTCAGTGAATATGATTTGGGTAATAATGACACATTGTCATCTATAATTTATCCAGCATACCATAGCATATAAGCCTTTAATCACAGAGAAATGTAGACTCAAAACTTTCTTAGTTCATTTTCTATAGCTGTAACCAAGTTCCCAAGGCTAGATTATATATATATTATCTGTATTTCTGCTTAAAGATTGGGAAGTGTAAATGGAAGTTTCTGTTCAGCAAGCAACTCCCAAATACCCAGTAGCTGCTTCCCAAATTACCACACAGAGGCTTATGGTTCAAGTTTATTAGTTATTATTAACTAGCTTTTATATTTAAATTAGCCCAGTCCTATTAATCTATTTATTGCTACATGGTCAATGGCTTAATGGTCCTCCAGCATCCAGCTTCTTAGGTGGTTTGTGGTGTCTCACCCAAGCTCGCTCCTTCTTCCTCTGAGTCCTAGCTTGATTCTTATGCCTAACTTTATCCTGGCCAAAACAACTTTATTATCAACCAATGAAAGAAATACATATTCACAGTGTACAGAACAATCATCCCATAGCAGGGCACTGTTATTTGGTAACTATATCAGAAGAGGGCTTATGCTGTATCACAACACAGTAGATAGCATGGCAGTGGGATGGTATGCAAGACATATCAAAAAGCAAGAAGAATTTGAGAGGCCAGACTCACTCTCCTCCTAACACTTCCCACTCAGTGGGAACTAATCTGGGTTCTTGATAAATACATTATTCTCTTCCAAATGTTTTACCCACTTTCTAATCATCTTTAAAGGGTCCCCTAGCTCAATATAATTCATGGTAGATCAAGATTCCAGCACATGAGCCTTGAGATTACAAACTATATCCAAAGACAGCAGAAGCATGTTTTCTTCACACATTTTCTGCACTTCTACATCCCTTTTAAGATAAGGTTTATCTTAGTAAAATTCAGTGATGGTGAATAAAACCTAGAGAACATAGAAAAGGTGTCATTTTTCTATGTGTCAATCATCTACAATGTATATCAAGCCTAAAACTGTGCTTAGCTCAGGCACCAATTACAAATAATGAAACCAAGAGAATAGTCATGTTCTTCATTACTTAGTACCATTCACACATGCTTCTCTTTAATATATGGATTAAACATCAGTTTCTTTTCTGCTTATTCAGCCTCAGGTAGAAAGGATACTTAATATGTCATATTATAAGTTTCAAAAGAAGGTAATAAAATGACTTTATATGGATACATTAGTTTACTTAAAGTCAAGCTATAAACTATTATTATGAATTTGAGGTTTATTTATTAAGAGCTTGTTTTATTCATTTCCATATAGAAGATTTGAACAGCCTTTCTGTAGTGCCTGTGGGAAGCTGAAACATTTGGATCCAAGATATGCAGTGATATTTGGGGGATTTCAGAAATTCTAGCTTTGTTAATTATATGCTATTTGTAAAGAAATGTACACAAATGTTTACTTGTGATTCCTGATTCTACAATAGTGTTAATAATTCATAAGTGGCATGGAAAGATTTAAGTAAGATAACAGATGTAAACCCTATAAAATGTTATCCAATGCATCTACATGTACACACATACCCATGAGACATACATGGTTATATATGTTTATATATTTATATGTATACAATCTTCATGGCTTAATGTATTTGTATATGGGAAAAAAATCCATTTTAAAATCAATCTCAGAAATCACGAGTGGGTCATTTAACCATGTACTTTGTTACTGTTGTTAGTAGCATAGTGTCATGTGCATCTTGAGGAAAGTTATTACCTTCCATCTGTCTGGCCTACATTTATTTTGTCCTGTTTTCATGTCTTTTTAAATTGATCCTGGATTGATTCTACTGTTCTCTCACCTCTAGTTATACCAGGTGTCATATTGCATGTTGTCCACATTTCAGTAAATTTCTTCTTTCTCTGAGATCATATTCAAAGCTGTCATAGACTAGTGGCCAGAATACATCCTACTTATTAACATTCTCATTTTTGTTATTTCACACACACACACACACACACACACACACACACGCACACGCACACGCACATGTACACACACACACAAACGCGTATATATATGTGTATATGTATGTATGTATTCATACATATATATATTCCCAAATATTGTTAGCATCTATGCATCTGTACTGGCTATATCCTCAGCTGCAGCCACTAAGAGCACTTCCTGTGCACATTTACTACTTTTCCTTATGAAAGGTGGGTCTTGCCCATTTCCTGTCTCTTTCTCTTCCTTCACTCTTATCCCCAGGGACTGGTCTCTGCTCCCTTCTCTGCCCCTTCTCTTCCTTCCCCCCAATAAACCTCCCACATGGACACTATTGTATGGTGTGACTCTTTCTACCATTTTTAAATTACAACAAATATAACCTGTTGAGTACATAGAATGTATGTTTTCAGGGCTGGCTGTTTGGGACCTGAAAATCAATTGGTGTACTCATCTCTGGGTAGGGCCACCTCTCCTGCTCCCAGCTTTCCTCCATTGACTTAGTTCTTTGTGCAGTGCTGAGGCCTCACAGGATTTTCTCTGTACAATCTGGAGTGTGTGATGGTGTCCTTGTTTGGCTCACTAAGAGACCCAATCTCACAGCAAAGTCCCCGATCCTCCAGCTCTTAAAGTCATTCTGGCCTCTCCTCTGGAATGTTCCCTTAGCCTCAAGTGTGGAAGTGTTTTCAGCTGTGTCTATTGGGACTGGCCTCCACAACTTTAAATTTTTGTGGTTTTCTATAATGGTCTCCATCTATTGCAAAGAGATTTTTTTTTAATAAGGGGTGAAGTGACACTTACCTGTGAGTATAAGGAAAAATGTTTATAGATTATTGTTAGGGACTATGTTGGCTTAGTACATTAGTGGCTGCAGATTCTCATCCAATAACCATGATTTCACTAGCACTGACTAGTTATGTATGTTTCCAGTACTAGGCATGGTGTCCTTCTTATTGATTGGGTTTTAAGTACAATTAGAGAGCCATTGGTTGCTGTCAAGAATGTGTACCACTACTGCACTCAAAAGATTATCATGGGATGCTGGTTGTTGATGTTCATAAGCTTGATAGCTGACGGTATTGATGGTTGCCTTCCTGATGTGAAAGTATACATGATGCCTTCTAGTACCAAGAAAAGTAGTCCTTACTGAAAGCACATTCAGGATTTTTGTAGCTCAGGGGCCACTGGGCTCTATTTCTGAAATGCATGCTGTCTTCTTCATAATAAGGACTTATTTTCCACCACTGCTCGGTAACCAAGGGCAACAGCAATAGGCTGTATGTTTTGGGGTCACTTAGACCTCTCTGGTCACAACCCAAAAAGAAGACTTCTCATGTCTGGTATTTTGGTTTTTATTAGGTGGTCTTTGGCTCTTGGATGGAGTTCTGTTGACCCAGATATCATTCTTTCCTAGGAGTCCACACATAAACAATTTTCAGTTAATTCTAAAATCAGGGTAACCATTATTTTTATTTCAATGATAAATGACAATCACACAGGATCTGAGTCATTCATTATGAGAAAGAGTTTATGGGAATAAATTATTGTGTAATAAATAAGAGTGGAAGTAAGAAAAACCAGAAGTAACATTTTTGTCATTAAATTTATGTGGTCAGAATATTTATCTTAAATATTATGTTAGGGAAAAAAAGAAAAAGTAAGACAAATAGAGAGACTCCATATTTACGAATCACCATCCTTTGTTTTTAGGTAAGTTGGGGTTAACTGTGTTTGCTTATCTGAAAGTGGATGATGTGCTGGCAATTGACAATAGCAATTTTATTTCTGAAACCTCAAATATTTTATTTTTTCAGATGTGGCTGTTCAAACAATTTCCAAAAGAGCAAGACTAAAATAGTGAACCTTAAAAAAATATCCCATTACTCCTCTAGACTTGGATTGGTGCGAACCAGTCAAGGAAAATATCTAATTTCTTCAAGGAAAAAGACTTCATATTTCCTTTGTAACATCTCTGCTGCCATAGTTACCAAATGCTCTCATTTTTTTCCCTAACAATAACATCACCAACTAGATACACGGAGCTTACCAAAGTAAAAGGTTTATTGGGGAAACCTACAAAGCAGAGGGATCTGCCTCTAATGACTTTCAAAAACTTGAAATTGAGGGATGTTTATTCACAAACATACCTGAGTCAAATTTAGATGCCTTTTTTAAGCAAAAATGTGGGAGAAATAAAAGAATAAAACAATGAAAGTCATTCAGCCACAACAATACCAGTGTGAAAATGGCTAAAGTGAGGATTTGGGCAGAGGTATTCTTCTCCAGCCCAAAGTATATGAAAACTCCCATAAGGAATGACATGCCTACGAGACTGACTCCTCCTTCCAGACCACTTGAAATTATAACATCCACACCTAAACACACACACACACACACACACACACAACTTGAATGAAGAAAAGCATTAAATAGCTTATTTATTATGAATTTTGTTAAAGCTGAGCAAACTTTAACAGACTTGACTTTGAATGAAGCAGTATTCTGACAACAAACAATGAGATCCTGTAGTTGGGACATTCACATTTAAAATAAAGCTGTGCTAGCTGCAGAAATAAAAATTGGCTCTATATTCATGTCTTCCTAATGTCACATTAATCTTTCTTAACAATAGTTAAAATTCAAACATGTACATTTGAATGAGTACAATATTCCTAAGAAATATATGACCAATGTGATAATTATAAACACATTTATGAAATAATTCAGATAATTAAATGAATTATAAAAAGCTTCAGGCTACATGTAGGACTTGTAAGGACTCTTTCAAATGAGGGCTTAACATCCTCCTGAACTGAGGAAATGTAAGTGTTCTCCTACTGGACTCTGTATTTCAAACAAGTTCTTGTGGTATCCTGTATGGTACACCAGAAGGTGCCAAATAATCAGCCTACAATGTGTCATGTCTTCATGAATTACTGAATGGTCATGACGTGTTTAATTTGTTTTTAGACTATAATCTCAATACTATTTTAGATATAATTGTTTCAAAATAATTTCATCATAAAAATTACTTTCAGTATTCAGAAAAATAAGACCAAATGCAATTGTTTCAAAATAAACTATTCAGGTATAGCATTACTGTGTTTGACAAAACAAAAACAAAAATCTGGCCCCTTGTAACTTGCCTTTGGAAGAATTTATTGATGTAAGCAAAAGTCATATAGAGAAGGAAAGTTCTCTATTATTTCATTCTCCAGAAAGTTATGTGCAACTTGTGAATCTTTGTGTGTGTGTGGGGGGGGGTGTTTCCCCCTCTCAGAATTTCTAGTTGTCTATCATTCTTAGTAGGATTGAGGCCTCATGAGATTTCCTCAATTCATGTTAGCATGTCAATTAGTGTTGTATTTGTTCAGTTCATGATTAGGCAGCCATATTCGTGAGACTTTATAGATGTAGCTTCTGATATTTCTAAGAGGCACAATCTCAAAGAAAACTTCCTATTCCTCTGGATCCTATAAACTTCTCATCCCATAATCCATTACCGTGAGGTAGCTCCTCAGGAAACATCAACTTTTCAAACACAACCTGCAAAATGAAACCAAAGGAGCATTTATAAAATATGTATCTAATTGTGTGACTCTAAGTTGTATTGCCCAAACATTATTGCATGGAGAAAAAAATCGTGAGTTCCTTAGATAGAACTCTATGAACTTGTATCATTTTCTGCTCATATGGCAAAATGTTCCTTTAATCTGCAAACTCATAATTTGCCATGTATCTTATTTCACATTTTTAAATTTTGAGCGTTTTATACAATGTGTTCTGATACAATGTATTAAGATCCCTTAACTCTTACCAAATCTATTTCCTTCCTTTTCCACCTTTTGCTACCTAAAAATTGTTTGTTGCTTTTCACTAGACAGTAGTCAATTACCAAGGGTTATACTCATAGAGAAAATTGACCTATTCTTCCTCAGTAGCTAAGAATTTACCAATAGCTTCTCTGTTGGCCTGAACCTTTGGAGGATGAAATGTGGTATAAATGTTCCTTTTACAGGTAGACAGTCTATAATCTCTAATCCTCTGTACCTTTGTCAGTTGTGGGTCTCTGTGTTGATCATCATCTACTACAATCAGGAGTTTCTCTGATGAGGACTGAGAAATGCCTATTCTGTTGATATGATGATAGGTCATTAGGAGTTGGTTTAATACTCTGCCAGTTAACAAAATAATACTAGTATATCTGTGCCTTCTTTCTTTATATTTTAGTAACATTAATTATTCACAATTATACACTAACAAATTTCATTGTAACATTCACAAATGTATGCAATACATTTTGATCATGTTAACACCCAATTTTCCTATATGGTTTTCTCTCACTCCTAATAACTCTCTTCCTAAGTAATCCCTATCTCTCTCTCTCTCTCTCTCTCTCTCTCTCTCTCTCTCTCTCTCTCTCTCTCTCTCTCTGTGTGTGTGTGTGTGTGTGTGTGTGTGTGTGTGTGTGTGTGTG
>CABHPH010132837.1:0-17930 GCA_902168325.1 Peromyscus nudipes
AGCCATAACCCCAAATAAATTCTTTTTTCTTTAAGTTGCTTTTGATCATAGTGTTTTGTCACAGCAGCAGAAAAATAAGTATACACACAGAGCCTATGTTTTGCGGCTGCTTGTCTCTCCCCACATTTTCCAATAATAATGGAAATATACTCAAATTATATAATATATACTCATAATAAACTCAAAAGGACAAGTTTTGCTTTTAAACCCTGGGCAGAGGGGTCTGGGGACATAGCTCAGTGGTTAAGAGCACTTGCTGCTCTTCCAGAGGATGCAGGTGTGATTCTCAGCACACACATGGCAGCTCACAACCGGCTGTACCTCGAGTTCCAGCGGTCTGATGTCCTTTTCTGGCCTCTTTGGGCACCAGGCACACATGTGCGTAGACATCCATGAAGGCAAAACACACACAAACATAAAAAGCAATAGTATACAACTATTAGGAAATAAACACAAGGCAGAGATAGAGCTGTGGAATGGAATGAGTTCTTAAGTGGACTTTGGTTTTGGACTGCAGTTCTTCCAGTCTGTGTTCTGTGATATCACCACTAAAGGGGGGCAGGAGTGAACCCAGACATGGCTTCATGGATCTCCACAGATGCCCACAGAGGGCCTCCCAAGAAAAGCTCACAATCATGGAAGCCTTCATTTCTGAGTTCTAAACACTGGGACCAAGTAACTGGGTCTGGCCAGATTAGCTACCCCAGCCTCACACTCTGCAGAAAGCTATTCCTTGTCATGCTCTACCAGGCTCCCAGTCACCTGTGCCACATCCATCTCCATCTCCTGGTGAGTTCCCCACTTTGAAAATGTTGATGTCCTTTGTTCCCACCAGTTCTCCAGCCTTCAGAGAGGCCACAAGACAGCGAGTCTCAAAGAAAGGGGCGGGATGTGATTGCTTCTTCCCAGGATGCTTTTATCCCCAAGCTGTAGCTGACTGAAAGTTTTCTCCAGTCCCGCCCACCCTGCCATCCCACAGCCACTTCTAAAATAATCACTTAGAGGCATAATGTTATTGACAAATTGTATGGACTACGGCAGGCCTCTTGCTAGCTAGCTCTTATATCTTAAATTAACCCATTTCTATTAATCTATGTTTTGCCATGTGTTCTGTGGCTTTAGCGGTCTGCTGGCATGTTGCTTTTTGGGTGGCAGGCTGGCGTCTCTCCAGACTCCACCTTTCTCTTTCCTGTCTCTTTCCTTGGATTTCCCGCCTGCCTCTAAGCTGCCTTGTCATAGGCCAAAGCAGTTTATTTATTAGTCAATGGGAACAACACATATTTACAGTGTACAGAAAGCTATCCCCCAGCATCAAGCAGGTTTATTTCCATGACCAAGCTTTCAGACAGACTTTGTCAGGTCAGAAAATATGACCCTGGACTTCCTGCCTCCACCTCATGATTGGATATACTTTTATTATTATCAATATTAATCTCATCAGTTTTTTTTTTCTTTTGAGACAGAGTCTTGTTATATAGCCCAAACTGGCCTTGAATTTTTAACCCACAGTCTCCTAAGTGCTGGGATTACAGGTATGCCCACCATGCTTGGCAGTATCATCAAGGTTGCTTATATTTTTGGTTCGGGGTTCTAACCTATCCCATGTACACACTAAACAAAAATCATTTCTCTACCAATGGGTTACACGCCAAACCCTCATCAAAAAATTTCTTAAATATTAGGAAAATGTTGAGTTTACAGTAGCATTTTTTCATTTTCAACATTTCTATTTACTTGAAAGATCATGTTTTACCACCAGACACCAACAATGTCAGCTTGTTTCTTGTCCTTGAAGAGACAGGTTAGTCTCAGACTTTTGATCTCCCACCCATCTTGAAGGACACGAGATGACAAAAGAAGGTGGTGTGGGCAAACTGTTGAATTTTGGATTATATACGAATAGCCTGTCGGGAGGGTCTGGGGACTTTTCATATCCTTGGTTGCCCTTGTTGATCATAGCAGATGTAGGTGGTGTCTTAGGATGTTCTTCATTCTTTTCTTCTGCTAGTTCTGTGTCTGGCTACCCCCGAGGCCTCCTCCTTTCCTTCTTTGTATATTTCCCTGAGTGACTAGCTTTTTTCTAAAGCTCCATGCTTCCCGATTGGAGCTTCAGCAAAAGTCCAAAGCCTCTTTGTCCCATTTATATTCTACTTTCTAGGCAGACATATCCCATTTCCCCACTGGAGAAAAGTTCTTCTATGATGGGAATAGGAGTGAATTTCCACGCACTTGAGGGAAAGCGAAAGGAATACTCTGTTCACTTGAAGATGGTGAAGGTGATGGGGGTCAGAGGAAGCCAATGCCTGGTCAAGATCAAGCAGAAGCTGTCCTTGGCAATATCTGATGTCTGGGTTTTTTGTACTAGAGGCTTAAGACCCATAATTCCAGCCCAGCGGTGCTGGTGAACCCCTTTAATCCCAGCAGGTGGATCTCTGTGAGTTCGAGGCCAGCCTGGTCTACAAAGTAGGTTCCAGGACAGCTGGGGCTGTTACACAGAGAAACCCTGTCTCAAGTACGCAAACAAACAACACAAAACAAAAAAATAAACAAACAAACGAAACAGACTCATAATACCAAGGGACTGGGGAGATGGCTCAGATGGTAAATAGTCTGCCATAAAAGCATGAGGACCCGAGTTTGGACCCCAGTACCCACATAAATCAACAAACAGACAAAAAACTGGGTGCCATGTCTGTAACCTCAGCGTTGGGGTCTGGGGCTGGCCAGCCAGCCTAGTCAAATCAGTCAGCTCTAGGTTCAGTCAGAATAACCCCACCTCCCTCATAATTTTAAAAGTCTTAACTGGAAAAACAAAAACAAAACCAAAAACCCAAGAGCCGTGAGTGCTTCTTTCTCCGATCTGTGAAGGGCCTTCCAGTCTTCAGTTTCTCTTTATGATCCAGTCTTCAGCTGACTGCAAGAGTTATCTTTCTAAAACACAAATCCTATCCCCAGCTTGAATGTCACCTCCAGAATAAAATCTAAGTGATTTAGCACAAGGCCCGGAGGCCTCTGGAATTCTATCTTCCCCCAGGCCTGTATGTTTTTTCCATTCTTTCCCATGTAGTCCCCACCTACCCCTCATCCTCGAGCGAGGATGTTCTGAATTGTTCCTATTCCACGTCTCTCCAAGTTCACCTGTTGAGTGAGGATCTTGTTAAGGACAATTTCTGAGGACTTTTCTACTCTTTCTTTTTAAAGAACTCTTTACAAGGGAATGAGAGTTTCTGTTCTTCTTGTTCTTTTTTCAGAGCTTTTGTTGAAACCCAGAACTAGAGCATACTGGGCAAACACTCCACAAATTAGCTAATTGCCCAGCAACATTTAGACAATTTTAAAGTGTTCTTATCTTAAGTTTTAATGCTAAATAATTTTTTCTATTAAATTTATTTAACTTTCTTATTTTATGTGCATTGGTGTGAAGGTGTCAGATTCCCTGGAACTGGAGCTTCAAACTGTTGTGAGCTGCCATATGGGAACTGAACCGGGGTCGTCTGGAAGAGCAGCCAGTGCTCTTAACCACTGAACCATCTCTCCAGCCCCAATGCTAAATAATTTAAGGATATCATTCTGATTTTCTCAGAAAGCCATAAGCCACCAAGTGTGTGTGCATGTGTGTACACTTTCATGCTTGTTTCAAGTTGTTATCTGGTGTTCTCCTCCATTGCTCTCCGCTTTACTGAGGCAGAGTCTCTGACTGAACTTAGCCTGACTAGCTAGCTTGCTCTGGGGCTCCCTGTCTCTGCCTACTGCATGCTGGGACTACAGGCAGGTCGCCATTCCTACTGGGCTTTTCCCTGAGTGCAGAGATCCAAGCTCTGGTTCTTCAGTCTGTGCAGCAAGTACTTCACCCACCGAGTGAGTCAATTCCCCAGCGCGGTTTTAAGGTTCTGAATTCTTATCTTCTCTTTTACTTACTATTACCCAAATCTCAGCAAAAAAATAAACAATTTTAAAAAAAGTTTCCATACATTTTTATGAAAAGTTGTGTTCTTAGGAATGGTAGCAGCTTTAATATATAGCAGTTGATCCACTCCAGGAAGCATTCCAACTCCAAAGTCTCCTTGCTCTCACTCTGAAGACCCGTCTGCCGTTTAAACCGGGTGGATTTCATAATCAGTGTTTGTTAGAGCACACCAGTTCAGCTGTTTTCCTATAGAAATTATTTTTTAAAAACCTGGGTGACCTTTCTTTGCCCTCAAATAACTTTCAGAATAGTTAGACATAAAACCTTCAAACTCTGCATATTCACGGCCCTCTGAGGAATACAGTGGTCGTTAGTTTGAGAAGAAGTTTAGTATTTTTTTGAGCTGGATAGCTCTAATGTTACATGTTTGCTCATGCTTGGTATGTGATTCTTCATCTGCTGATGAAAATTGATATGAGACTTTCGTATCATATATGTAGACACTTTAAAAATTTTTACCTTATTTACCATGTCAGAGATGTTACAAAGACATAAGAAATTTATGCTATAACTTTGATATTGAAGTTAAAACTTAGCATTTGTTAAGCAGTATAAAAACTGAAACCCTACTATGACATTTCAGAGGCCAGACAGAATGCCTTATGGTGTTGACACCCCAAAAATGATCTCAGTTCTGTCCACATTCCATCACAGGAGGCTGGGTGTTCTTGTACTCTATGGTAAGGGGGTCTTTGCGAAGCTCCATAAAAGATTTTTTTAAAAAGACTTTCTTTTGTTCCATATGTATGAGTATTTTGCCTATACATATGTATGTGTACCATGTGTGTGCCTGATGTTTGTGGAGGCCAGAAGAGGTTGTCGGATCCCTTGGAACTGTAGTTACTGATGCTTGTGAGCATCAACCCCTCTTCCACCTTGCTAATTGAGGCAGAGCTCAATTAATTCATTGAGACAGAGCTCAGAGCTCACAGATGTAGCTTGTCTTGTTGACCAGCTTGTTCCAGGGATTCCCTGTCTCGACAGGTAGGCCACCAGGCCCACCTGGTGCTTATGTGGGTTCTGGGGAACTAACTCTGTCATCGCCCCTCCCCCCCCACTTGTGCAGCAAGAGCTTCAACCAGTGAGTCACTTCCCTGGCTCCCAAAGTCTCATTGTTGAATGGCCCTCAGCTTGTGGATCCAATCATTGTGTTAATCATTGGTAGAGTCACAGTTTGCCATCACCATTGAGAAGAGATGGAAACTGGATGAAGAGCCTGGCTGGAAGAAGTAGGTGATTGGGAGAGGGCCTTTGGAGAGTGGCCCTTGTTCCTAGCCCCGTCCTGTCCTCCTCCTGCTTTATGGCTGCCAGGAGGTGAGCAGTTCTGCTCCACTGGGTCCTTTGTGCCACGAGGTTCTCACCACAGGCCTGCTGGAATAGGGGCAAGTGACCATGGACCAAATCCCTGAAATCATGAGTCAAAATCAGCCTTCCTTTAAATAGTCTCTTTCAGATACTGTGTGACAGTGATGATGGACGGCTTTAACATATAATTAATTTGTATGTAATTCCTTAGTCCCTCCTACATTACCCCTGAATGTTTGACTCTTACTCAAAATGCAAGACACTTGAATCATTGTCTCTGAGGGTTTGGTTCTATTTGGTTCTATATTCATCTTCCAACCTAGAATGGAAAGAGCTCTCTGCTGTGGTTAGCTCCAGGGTACTTACTGTACCCTCCATCACTGGCTTCTGTAAGGGGTTCAAGTTCCAACTCTCAGTATCTCACAATGTGACTGTATTTGGGAAAGTATTATTATTATTATTATTATTATTATTTGGTTTTTTTTTTTTTTGGTTTTTCGAGACAGGGTTTCTCTGTGTAGTTTTGGTGCCTTTCCTGGAACTCACTTGGTAGCCCAGGCTGGCCTCGAACTCACAGAGATCCGCCTGGCTCTGCCTTCCGAGTGCTGGGATTAAAGGCGTGCGCCACCACCGCCCGGCAATTATTTGGTTTTTTGAGACAGGGTTTCTCCGTGTAGTTTTGGTGCCTGTCCTGGATCTCGCTCTGTAGACCAGGCTGGCCTTGAACTCATCTGCCTGCCTTTGCCTTCCGAGTGCTGGAATTAAAGGCGTGTGCCACCGCCACCTGGTAGAAATATTATTTTTTTAACTAATTGTTTTAATTATTATTATTAATTGATTATTTTGTGTGCACAAGTGTACTACATGCATGCCTGGTGCCCACAGATACCAGAAGAGGCCTTCAATACCCTGGAACTAGACTTAAAGACAATTCTAAGCTGCCATGTGGATGCTCAGAATTGAACCAGGATCCTCTGCAAGAACAACAAATGCTCTTAACCATTGATGGCTCCCCAGCCCTGAGAGATGTTCTTGTTATTTGCAGTGCTGGGGACTGAAGTCAGGTGGAGAAAGTATCTTTACATCATGTTAAAATGAGAGCCTGAAGGTGGATTCTAATTCATTATGACTGGTGTTATGATTTGGACATAGTGTTCCTCCTAAAAGTTCATGCATTGAGATTTGGTCCCATGAGCTGTTGGCACTAGTTTGGGGGGTTCTGGAAAGCTTATTAAGTAAGGAGGACCCAGCTAGAGGAAGTAGGTCAGTGTGGTGGATACTTGAGGGTATGTTGTGGAATATTACTTTAACTAGGCAAAGATGTGTTACATTTTTTATGCTGAGTTTGTTCAACGATGTAAAGATGTGTTGCTTTGCCTGCCTAAGGCACCTGATGGGTCTAATAAAAAGCTGAACAGCCAATATCTAGACAATAGAGGGATAGACAGAGCTGGTGGGCAGAGAGAATAAGTAGGAGGAGAAATCTAGGCTTGAGGGAGAAAAGGAAGAGAGAATGAGGGAGAAAGAGAGGGAGATGCCTGGGGCCAGCCAGCCAGACAGGAAGTAGAAGATACAGAATGAAGGAAAGGTAAAAAGCCCCGAGGCAAAACATAGATGAAGAGAAACAGGTTAAAATAAGTTATAAGAGCCAGTGGGACCAGCACAAGATAAGTCTGAGCATTCATAATTAGTAATATGTCTTTGTGTCATGATTTGGGAGCTGGTTGGTGGCCCAAGAAAAAGCCTGCTACAAGGGTATATTATACCTGGTCTGCTCTTATCTTTCTCTGTTTTTTGTCTATCATGAGGTGAACAGCCCCCCCTTCCACAAGCTCCAGCGCCATGATGTGTTCCTTCATAATGGGCCCAGCCAGAAACACAGAGCCACGTGACCATGGACCGACCCCTCTGAAACCATGAGCAGTTCCTCTCATGTTGTTCCTCTTGGGTTGTTTTTGTCAGATATGTTGGTGACAGCGAGGCGAGGGTACCTAACACAGTGAATGTCCTTACAAAAGGGGTAAGCCTGCACACAGAGACAGGTGTACATACAAGGAAGACAATCAAAGACCCTGGAAGAAGACTGTGCCCACGGATCTCCAACAGTCCTCAAAAGGAATTGACTCCAGGGCTTGTGGGATGGCTCAGGGGATGAAGGAGCTTGCCACCAAGACTAATGACCTGAGTTTGATCCACAGGATGGAGGGAAAGAGCAGACTCCTGCAAACCGTGGTCTAAACTTGATAACGTATGGTGCACTTGTCCACACATGTAGCAGTTAAGCTGCTGTTAACTTCTTGTGGCCTCTCTAGTAAACTGCTACAACACCTTTATAAATAATTCCTTCATGTAATGACACTGAATTAACCAGTTTGAGTGTCATCGGTTTCAGATTGGAACTGACTAGGTTAGGACTATAGTTTATCTAGTTTTTTTAAAACTGTGTTTTTATTTTATTTTGCTTGTTTGCTTTTCTTTTATGCTACTGCTTACTGAACCTAGGGCCCTATTCTTTTTAGGCAAGAATTCTACCATTGAATTATATCCTAAACCCTAGGATTATATCAGCTTATGCCTTATTCACTCCAAGAATGTCATGAGCCCCCACTTTTCCCCTTTCAATGCTGGCTCGCCTGTGTCCATGCCATTGCGATACACTCTAGCCCATATTATGACAGTAACCACATTGGCACAATATTCTGAATACACTCAGGATGCTTGGTTTAGAGCATTTTTCTAACACCAGCCCACACCTGCCTCTGTCCACCCTGGTGGGGGTGGGCTCTTCTGTAGTTGTCTGGTCCTCATGATGCTATGATTTATTCATCACTTTGACCAAAGTCATTCATGAATTGCTTGGCAACATTCATTCCCAGGCATGTGGATAAATGTAAACCAGTGGTTCACAACCTTCCTAATCCTGTGACCTTTTAATACAGTTCCTCATGTTGTGATGACCCCTAACCATAAAATTATTTTTGTTGCTACTTCATAACTGTAATTTTGCTACTGTTATAAGACATAATATAAACATCTAATATGCAAGAGATCTGGTATGCGACCACTGAGAAAAAGCTGTTCAACCCTAAAGGGGTCACAGCCCACAGATTGAGAACCACTGATGTAGATGATAATCAATAACTACATCATTGCCTACTGACAACACATTTGTTGGATGGAAATCTTTTTGTTGTATAGGGACAATGTATTTGTCATAGCATTATACTTCAGGCCTTTTGTCTTCAAATTGCTACTGATTTATTCTCAGAAATAACCTGAATCCAATTCTTTTTCACTTGAGACAGATTCTTACTGGGTATTCCGGGCTGGCCTCAGATTGCCATCTTCCCACTTCAACCTCCTAAATGCTGGGAATACATATGTGTGCTGTTATATACCTGCAACCCCCCCCCCCCATGAATGCATCCAGAAAACTTTTCATTTCCCTGGCTTTCAAAAAGGGAACAAAAGGGGCCTGGAGATAGCTCAAGAGTATTCGCCTAGCATGTGAGACCCCAGATTCACACACATGTACACACCAAGAAAGAACAAGAATACAAAAATGATTCCTTGGCAGGGCCTTATGCCAGAAACAAAACAAAACACAATCTTCTCTACCAAGCTAAGATATAACCATAGCCGGGCAGTGGTGGTGCACGCCTTTAATCCCAGCACTTGGGGAGCCGAGGCAGGCGGATCTCTGTGAGCTCGAGGCCAGCCTGGTCTACAGAGTGAGTTCCAGGACAGTCAGGGCCACACAGAGAAACCCTGTCTCAAAAATCAACAGACAAACAAACAGAAAGATTTAGCCATGTCAAAAGTAGTGAAATCAAGTTTTGGGTTCATCTGCCCACCCTAAATAATTAGCAGGTCAGGTTTCAAACAGAATTAACCTAAGAAGCATGAACGGTGTGTGTTGGGGGGAGAGAGAGTTTAACAATCTTGAGGGAAAACGTACCTAGAGATTAAAAACTCAATCTGTGTTACATTTGAGCCACAGTGTGACTTGACTGTATAGCTCAATGGCCTGCTCCCCCAGCCACGGCCCATCTTAAAGCAGGGCACTGCCGATCGTGCTTGTCATCTGGCTACCATTTCACGGTGGCTTTCAAGATAACGTGTCGTCCATTTTTAAATAACATTTAACATGTTCATCTCCCTTTGACTGAGCACTTACAGCCAAATTGTTAGTGCTTATAGCTTGCTGCAGACAGTATTTATCCTGCTTTCCAGAGTCACTTTTATCAGTTGGGAGAAAAAAAAAACACCCCACTGTAGGATTCCTAGCCTTTTAGGCTAACATCTACTCTATTAGCTCCCAAAGAGAAGGACCATAAATAATCCTTCCATTTTGCAGCCTATGCTTTTAGCTGAGGCATTAATCATGGATGCTTTTCCTTTGCCTCCTGAGAGAAACCAGTCTTGGAGTTTTAAGAATTTTGGTTTACAAAATATGGTTTTTAAGGTAGGCAGCAGTAGAGGGTGGAGATGGAAAGAGGGGGGTGGGCTCTGCTGGACTTTTTGAGTGAAAAACCTTGGGAACAAATGGGTCTTTTCTTTCCGGGACTGAGGGATACTTCAGAGCTCTCTCTAGCAGTAAACGTGGGGGGAGGGCTTCCTCCTAACTCTGGCAGGTCAGAAGGGTGCCATTTATTCCTTCTGCACCAATGCCTGTGAGCCATCCCTTTGGCCCTTGAGCGACTGACGTGCACAGAAAGAGCTCAGTGTTTCAACCCGGTGCAGGGGGACATTCAGAACACAATTAAGGCTGATGAACTGCCTTTCTTTGTATGAGGGCTTTTTGTGAAATCCACAAGCATACAGTGGAGTTATTAATTGGGCACAGTGGTGAAGCCTGTCAACCCAGCACTCAGGAAGCTGAAGTGCAGGAACCAGGAGATGGTGAGTTCAAGGCCAGCCTGGAGTATATGGCGACCTTCTCTCAAAAAACCAAAGTGGGGTGGGTGTTTATTACTACTGTTATTTTTATTGACATTGAAGTGGGAGGTTTTCTTAGATACAATTTATTCAGTAAATAAGCATTTTCTTTTTCCTAAAAGGCAACCACTTACAAAAAAAAAAAAAAAAAGGTAGCAGGGTGGTGGTGGCGCACACCTTCAATCCCAGCACTTGGGAGGCAGAGCCAGGTGGATCTCTGTGAGTTTGAGGCCAGCCTGGTCTACAGAGTGAGTTCCAGGACAGGCAGGGCTACACAGAGAAACCTTGTCTTGAAAATAAATTTAAAAAAAAAAGCTGTCATGAGACAGC
Organism: Peromyscus nudipes; assembly: GCA_902168325.1. NCBI lineage: Eukaryota > Metazoa > Chordata > Mammalia > Rodentia > Cricetidae > Peromyscus > Peromyscus nudipes. The sequence goes on from CABHPH010132837.1 coordinate 10,541, forward strand.
AAGTTTAAAACAAATTTTCATTTTTTCTTCTTCACAAAAAGAGGGACATCATCCCAGGATTAGTAAGGTGGGCTAGATGGTGCCAGATCTGGTTCAAACAGTGACTACCTAAGTCATTGCTTTTTCCTTTCTTTCTTTCTTATTTTTGTTTTTGTCTTTTTTGTTTTTTGGGGGGGACAGGGTTTCTCTGTGTAGCCCTGGTTGTCCTGGAACTCACTCTGTAGACCAGGCTGGCCTTGAACTCAGAGAGATCTGTCTGCCTCTGCCTCCCAAGTGCTGGGATTAAAGGTGTGCACCACCACCATTCAGCTCTTTTCTTTCTTAAAATGATTTTTTTATTCATTTATCTGTCTCTGTCTTTGTCCCTCTCTCTCTTCCTCTCTCCTCTGTGTGTCTGCATGTGTGTGTGTGTATGTCACAAGTTTTAGGGTCCAAAGAGGCCAGAAGAGAATACCTCCTGGCTAGTAAAATCATAAGCATCAAAAACTGTTTTAATTGGCATTGGAGAGATGGCTCAGTGGTTAAGAGCACATGATCTTATGTACACACACACACATACACACACACACACACACAAACACACACACACACATACATTGCTGTGTGACGTGGAATATACATGCATGTGCAAGTACTCCAGAGGCTGACATAGGAAGATCTTGACTCTGAGGTCAGTCTGGACTACATAGTGAGATTATGTCTCAAAAAACCCAAAACAATAGAAAAACTCCAAATCATACAAACAACAACAATTAAGGCTGGGTGTGGCAGCACAGGCCTTTAATCTCTGCACTCCATAGGCAGAGGCAGGTGGATCTGAGTTTGAGGCCAGCTTGATCTACAGAGTGAGTTCCAGGACAGCCAGGGCTACACAGAGAAACCCTGTCTCAACAAAACAAAACAAAGCTATAACAAGTAACAGCCTCCTCCCCCAAATAACAAATGAGAGAAAAGATGCCTTATTCAACTGTTAGTGGGAATGTAAATTAGTCTAGTCACTATGGAAATCAGTATGGAGATTCTTCAATAAACTAAAAATAGATCTGCCACATGATCTATCTCTGCCCTTTCTGAGTATTTTCCTAAAGGAATCAGAGTCAGTTACCACAGAATTACACGAACATCCAGTTTTTATTACAGCACTGTTCTCAACAGCTAAGACATAGAACCAGCCTTGGTGTCTGTCAACAGATGAATGGAAAAAGAAAATGCAGTGTGTATATGTAGTGGGGTATTCTACCCTAAAGAGGAGTGGAACCATATCCTTTCCAGGAGAATGGACGGAAGTGGAAATCACCATGTCAAGCAAGATAAGCTGTAAGACAAGTGACACATATTTTTCTCTCATGTGGAATCTTAAAAAAAGAAAATAAACATGACATGAAAGCAGAGGCAGGTAAATATCAGAGGTGAGGAGGCATCTCATGGGAGGGAGGGGGAGGGCTACTGGGTGAAAACAGTGAGGACATGGCTGCTCCCAGGTATGGCTGAGGAGAAGGTTCATTGTAGATATGAGGGGGAACACAGCCAGAGGCGTCTGGAAGGGCCTAGACTGAACATGGCCAGTAGACTAGATCAGGTCATGTGGTCGGGGGGTGAGAGAGAAGAGGTGGGGACAAGGGAACCAAGAGAGAGCCAGGAGCAGAGCCAGCCGTGAGCTGGGATCAGGCTGGGGGATGGGAAGTAGAAGCCTTATCCCTGAGAGAGAGAGGTTTGGGGTAGCATGTGGGGTATAGGAAGTGCTGGAAGGAGCCACAGCTGTTGAGTGAGAGCTAACATCCCAGCCTTTTTGTTGATAAAGAGTGACATAATCTCTCCTGTAACTACTTCCTGCCAAAATCGAGGTGTGTGTGTGTGTGTGTGTGTGTGTGTGTGTGTGTGTGTGTGTGTGACACAGGAAGGCTGGAATGATGGTCAAAGGGTGGGAAGGGAGAGAGGAGTGCAGGCTGGGGACATCTGCCAGACCACCTGAGGCTGGGGAAGTGAGGGCTACTTTGGGGCAGTCAGAGGCTCAGTCTGGTTGGGTAATTCAGCCAGAAGCATCTAGGACTGACACGTTTGGAGCAGTCTGTAGTTGACTGGAAGCCTGCTGGGGCAGATAGAGATTAGGGACAGAAGGTCCAGTTAGGGTACTCAGGGAAAGTCTTTATCTTGGGTGTATCCTTGAAACTTCTAGGCTCATGGTCCCAGTAGTTGGGTGTGAGAGTCTCAAGACCAGGGGAAAGAGATAGATCCCACTCTTAAAAATAGGCAATAGGCAGAGAAGCTTAAGCTATTGACTGACAGCAGTACTTATTCGGAATCTGTCTGACCTGTGAAAGGTATATCTAAATTGACTCCCTGAAGCATACTTGAATTTTTTTTCTTCCCCCCAAGACAGGGTTTCTCTGTGTCCTGGCTGTTCTGGAACTCACTTGTGAAGGCCTAGACTTTACTTTACAGGCTCAGGAATATGCCATGATAACTCAAACGGATACAGAGCAGTATCCTCCTGCAGACATCCTGTCTGCAGTTTATACAGGAAAGCCTAACAGGATCCAGATACTCCTGCAGACATCCTGTCTGCTGTTTATACAGGAAAGGAAAGCTTAACAGGATCCTGTCTGGTTTATGGCCCTTGGAGATATCTAGATAATCCTGCTGAACAGTCCAGATTATCCTGTTCAGCGGGTTGTGGTTCCCTGCCAAAAGCCTAGACCAATAGTTTCAAAAAATCACCTTTCCCCTTCTACCCAATCCCAAGTTGCCAATTCCCGGCGTGTGGTTTTTCCCTATAAAAACCCTCTACACCTGGGCTCGTGGCCATGGCCACATTTCCTTCCATCTGTCATGCGGCGGCCCAGGTTGAACCCGAATAAAAGGACCCTTACGTGCTTGCATTGGAAACTGGCTCCTTGGTGGTCTCTGGGGGTTTCGAGAAATGGGTACAACACACTCTGTAGACCAGGCTGGCCTCAAACTCACAGAGATCCACCTGCCTCTTCCTCCCAAGTGCTGGGTTTAAAGGCATGTGCCACCACTGCCTGGCTTGAAATCTTAATATAACAATAGCATAGAGAGTGAAAGAAACCTGAAATATTTCTCATTTTTTATATACCTTAAATCACTTCCTTAGACCTTTACAACTTGTATTTACACACCTTAAACACTTTCTTAGACCCTCAGAACTTATACAAACTTTTACCTTACCTTTTCATCCAGTCATTTACCATGAGAACATGTGGTTGATTTTGAGAGCAGTCATTGCGAAGCAAGTTCCTTTAACTAAAGGAATAGTAGTGAGTTTATCTCTTTTAGCATGAAGCCTGAAAGCTTAGTCTGCCAAATGGACTTATTGTTGGGGATCAGAACATTAACCCCACCCCACCCCTCCAAGCAGGGCTCTTTGGCATGTTAAATACTTTACATGAAGAAAAGGGTTCTGAAGCAAGATTATTCTGAAGCTCCTTTTCTCTCCTTTTCATACTCCCCATCTTTCCAAGGTAGAACACAGAAACTAGAACCCTTCTTCCCAAAAGCATTCATTAAAGCCTAGAAACATTCTCTCAGCACCCTTTATTTTTTGGGGGTGTGTGTGAGTGGGTGCAGATTCTCACTATGAAGCCCAGGCTAGGCTTGAACTCCAGATCATCTTTACTCACTTCAGCCTCCTGAAGGCTAGGAGTACAGGTGTATACAACTTTGCCAGGCCTCCCTTGTCTTCCTGCAGAAGAGCTCACTGCACAGGAATTCCCAGACACACCTTGTCTGACCCTGGAGGGGTCCCACTCTATCTCCAAGAGGAATGAACCCTACAGAGAGAGGCCAATAGGAAACTGAATGGATGACCTTGCTTGAGTGTCCCCTTTCAATACCTCACCATAGTCCACTCCCCTTTGTTTCTCAGTGGCTGATCATCCTACATTGAAAAAGCACAACAATGAACAGAATTTCCTGGAGCACTGAATCTTCACTAGGAAGGTTCCTGTGTATGTGAAACTCCAAGGGTAAAAATGAGCTATGCTCTTCTCTTGTTAATCCAACTTTTGTTATGGGAGTGTTGGCTGTGACCCTTACAGTGGCGGCAATGCCTTTGTGGCCAGGGCTGCAGTGTTATGATGCTAAGGTGCACCTACTGCTATGGAGTTACAGATCTTACTTCTTCTGAAAACTGGAAACTGCTGGGAATGGTGATCCAGTATGTAATCCCAGTACTCCAGAGGTGAAGCAGAAAGATCATAAGTTTGAGGCCATCCAAGGCTGAAGAACAAAACTATGTTTAAGGAAACAAACCAATCTCCTCAAATCCCAGGATACTTAGATTTCTGCTTTTCTGTCCTTGTATAATAATAGTAATTAACAACAACAACAACAACAAAGGATTTATCTATTGTGAGACCAAAATGAGAACAAAATGCCTCCATCTTAGAAATAAGGCCTAAGCTTTCTCTATTTTAGGTATAGACCTTGAGTTACTGGAACAGGCCTTGAGTTACTGAAACCAGTCAACCCAGATTCCAGAAATTAGAAAGTGCAAAGTACTGAGTCACAAGGTATTCATTTGGTGATGACTGTTTAACCAAGGAATGTTCCAGCCCTGGTTTCCAGGGTAACTGACCACAGAAATGTCCCTACCTGAGGGCAGCCAGTGAGAAATGGTGATGGGCAACCACCCCCTTAGAAGTAAGATTAAGCCATGATTTCTAGAAAGGCCCTAGAAACGAGCCAATCAGAACTGTATCTGTACTAGCACCCCTAACTGATGTAACCTTGTGGTTTTTGCCTTTAAAAACTGAGTTTGCAGGGGGTGGGCACTTCCTCCAGCCTCCACTGCCTTTGGATCTGTTGGGCGAAGTCCCTACCTAGGCTCGTATTGCTTTTGGATATCCTGAATTAAGCCATGCTTTTGCATTCTGGCATGCTCCTCTTCGGTGGTCTCTCTGGGAGTCTCGATCTGGGCACAACACTTTTAATTGATTACATCAACAAAAATGTCATGTCAGATGGGCGGTGGTGGTGCACACCTTTAGTCCCAGCACTCAGGAGGCAGAGGCAAATAGATCTCTGTGAGTTCAAGGCCAGCCTGGTTTAAAAAGCAAGTTCCAGGGCAATCAGAGCTATTACACAGAGAAACCCAGTGTTGAAAAACAAAATACAACACAACAAAAAGTCTTGTCATACTTTAATATTTGATTTGAATTTGTGTAGAGAGACATTTTGCCTAGTGTTGCAGACCTTCAATCCCAGCTCTTTGGAAAGGTGAGGCAGGAGAATATCAAGTTCAAGTTCAGCCTGGTCAACTTAGCCAGACCTAGTATCAAAATAAGTTAAAAATCTAGGGTTATTCATTGGTGACAGAATGCTTTGCAAGTATTCCCTGGTACCTTCCTCCATACACAAAGAAGCAGAGAGGGTAGCAGCAGTGAAGCCGTGGAAAGCTCTTCCTCATTCTGTTTGTTATGCCTAGATCACAAAAGACTACCACGGAGACTGAATCCCATACGTAAAAACAAAGAGCCTTTATTTCAAGCTCAGAGCTTAGACTGTCTGACACAGCTGTGAGAGCAGAGAGCCCTGAGCAGAGATTGGGGTGAGGGGATTTCCAGGGTTCAGGACGCTGATTGGCTGACATTTGTCTGGGGATATAGGGGATGTTTGGAATGTCAGATATTTCCCCTTAGATGCAGGCCCTCCCTGGGTGGGATCAGCTCAGGCTTCTCCTGGATCCCAGTGTTACCTGCCAGTAAGCCTGTCACAGAAGCTGTGTCTGGGCCTCTAAGCCTATCATGGCAGTTGTGTGGTCAAGCTCTTTTGCCCCCCCCCCCACCACCACATTCCTCCCTTCACAAGTACCAATGACAGGAATCAATCATGAGTCTTATCTGCCTAGGGGTTTAAGGGTATTGGAACCTAAGAACCACTAGTTAACAAATTTTCTAGGTCAGCGACATCTGTATCTATTGCCATTCTTAAGGCACTGTAATTCTGATTTTTGAGTACTACCAGATTATAATCTCAAATAATAATTTTTAAGGTCATATAATACCTCTTTGGTTCTGCACAAAGAAGGTCAAGTGTCTTATCCTATTGTAGAACCATTTTAGTTAATACATTTATCAATTGACAACTCTGAACCTATTTTCCTGGTGTGTCAATGGGCATTATAGTTAGTCATTTTCCCCCCATGCCAGGAAGTTTCCATTTCAATCTATTTTGGGCAGTGAACAGGGGACAATGTATTCTCTTCTGGAACTGCTTCGAGCTGACATTGGGGTGCTGTTGTCAGGGTCCCAAAAAGGCTGAAAGACTAGTCAAAGGCTTAAAGGCTAGTCAAAGGCTGGGCAATGGGGCATCAGAAGTATGTGGCTATCTGACCCAGCTGTAGAGACAGGGAACAATCACAGTGGCTGAACTGGTCCACATCAGCATTTAGTAAGTCCAGAACTCATAGTCATCCAGAGCAGTGTAGTCAGCAACTGAATATTGGAGATGTCTGCCAGCCAAGTGGAAACCTGCTGAGACAAATTTAAACTAGGAACAGAAGTTAAAATTTAGGAAATTATTTGGAACTTTTAGGCCCATAGTCTTAGTAATTGAGAAGGGCAGGAATCCCAAGACCAGGAGAGAGAAAAATACCATCCTTAGGAATAGACAAGTAGGGAAAATTTAAGCTGTACTTATCTGGAGTCCTTCCAACCTCCGTGAAGTGGATCCAAGTGTTATGACTCTCTTAATCCTCTGAGGCCTATATGAATTATCTTACAAAATGACATAAAAGTTTTAGATACATTAGTATTACCAAATCTGTACTGAGATCTGTATTGTAGACAAAGCAGGTGATGGGCATTTGTAAAACACCAGAAGTAGACTCATACCTTTGAGTCCTAGCAAGAACTACAGATTTGGGTTAAAAGCATGTGCATTTTCCTTCTGTCCAGAAAGCCAGGTATAAATTGGACAGAGATTTTTTTTTTTTGCCTGATGAGAAGCATTTTTAAGTTTATATTTAGATGACAACCAAAACAAATCTAAAATGTTGAACTTGTGACTGAACAGTAAGTAGTCATTGCTCTACCAGTACTTATCAGGACTCTATTAAATGTTAAGCTCTGAATTTTTATATCATAGAAGGGGAAAGCAATCTGAAACATTTTTCATAATTTAAATCATTTATTTATATCTTTATAACTTACATTTATATTTTAAATCTTTTTTTTGTTTTGTTTTGTTTTTTTTTTTTTTTTGGTTTTTTTGAGACATGGTTTCTCTGTGTAGTTTTGGTGCCTGTCCTGGATCTTACTCTGTAGACCAGGCTGGCCTCGAACTCACAGAGATCCACCTGGCTCTGCCTCCCAAGTACTGGGATTAAAGGCATGTACCACCACTGCCCGGCTAAACATTTTTTTTTTTT
>CABHPH010132838.1:23018-49049 GCA_902168325.1 Peromyscus nudipes
GGCTCTAAAGCACTCAGTTCTCTGAGCTCGCCTGCCTGCCTCAGCTCACATGTGTCCACTGGCCTCCAACAAATGTCCGTGCACATAGTTGCTGCTTCAGGAAGCATCTGAGGAAAGGTGACCTCAGAGCAAGAGTGGTAGCACAGTCCAAACTTGAGGGCCTGTTGGGACTGGGCCCCGAGGCACAGTACAAGGGGCAGGCCTGGAAACGGTCATGGCAGAGATAGTAGCCATCTCCCTCCAGAGCTTTCCTTAGCTGGCTTTGCAGGAGGCTCTGAAATGCAACTCCTGGAGCCTGGCTAGGAGATGGGGCAGGCATGCACTGCCACCCCCTGCCCTGAGTTTCCTGCCCAGCTTGCAATTTGCCAACTTTTATGAGACCGAGTGACTGGCTCTGGTTCAGGGACTGTGAGTTGGCACAGCTCCAAACCAGGGCCTCTTTCTGGGCCTCAGTGAAGCAGGCCCATGAGTCAGCACTGAGCCGTGATGGAGCGTCAGGCAAGCAGAATGCAGGATGGGGAGCAGAGGCTGAGAGACGGGCTGGGCTGGGACCTGGAGGGGCCCCCGTCCTTGCAGCACCCGATGACCGCAAGATCTTTGCCCCGAATATCTTCCTGGAAACATTCCATCGCAACCAGCAATGACAGCAGACTGACAATTACTCCATGATGCTTAAGAATTCATAAACTTGAAAGACACACCTGAGCCACCACTGCCCAGCCTCTGCCCAGGCGCGGCTGAGCCGCTACAGGTACTAAAGGAGTGCTGGGCTGGAGAGGCGGGCAGAGGGAACTGGCCTTTGCCCTGCACTTGACTGTGTAACAACACTTCACTAAAATAAGATCACACGGTGCATCTTTTATTAGACATTATTTTAATACCATATCAAAACACCTTGACTGATGAAGAAAAGCTTTTCTCCCGAGCTTTGAACATTTTTAAAACATTTTGTGAGGTTTTTTTTTTTTTGTATTTTAATATATAAATACAGAAACCTATCCTGCATGGGCTGATGCCACGTGTGAACATCAATGGCTAAAATGTTCTCAGTGTGCCTGAAAACAGGGGTAGCAGTACATGTTCCTTTAGTCTAAGTTTTCTCAGAAAAAAACAAAACCCAACAAAACCACAAGGGCCTAAGAAAACTGTCCAGGCATTTTTTCAGTGTATTTGTGATTGTTAAATCCTCTGATTGGACCAGATCCAGGAGGAAGGCAGGGAAGACATGGGAATGAAGTGGGGGAAGTGTCCTCGATGGGCTCTTCTACGTCTTCCTTTTTCGTTTTTGTCAAGGAAATCAAGGTATCAGGGTACTAAGGGAGAAAAGTGCAAAACCAAGCCAGAAAGGTGGGACAGAAAAACGAGAAAACAAAAAACAAATCCCCCGAAGTAGAAAGGTTGGTGATACAGAGAGCCAATTGGGGCGTTGGGCAAAGGAAGTGCCCGTGTGCCCGCCCGCCCGCTGTCAAAAGTGCTAGCGGGGAAGACATGGCTCTGCTTGGTTCTGTCACTGAGTGGGGTTTAGCTGGGCAGCAAACAGCAATCTGTAAACATCACGAGGGAAAACACCAGTCGACACTAGACTTTTTTTATATAATTTTTTTGTTGTTGTAAACACTTTAAAGACAGACCCACAACGCCTTTCAAAGGTGAAAAAGAAAATGCCCTTTCCCTCCTGGGTTGAAGGTGAGGGGAAGGATAGAGGTCAATTCATTCTTCTCTCAGACTCGCTCTCAATCAGTTGGGTGTCCTCAGGGAGGAGGGAGGACCATGTTCTGGAAGTCAGTGCAGAAGGGGTGCCCTGTTCCCTCTGGTGTCCCAAGCTCAGCTCTGTCCAGTGTCCGAGGAGCCTCCTCCCAGGACCAGGGCTGTCTGTCCCTGTGTGGGTCGGAAGAAGTCAGTCGTGCTCCATCCGGCCGGGAACTGCTGCTGCATCTCACGGTGGCGGCAGCAGCAGCGCAGCGTGTCCCCGAGGGCAGGCTGGTCGGCCGGGGTGTCTGGTTCAGTCCAGGCAGGCCCCCGGAAGCCAAACATCATGCCGGCAATTTGGACCTGCATCCTGAAGCCAGGGTCCAATCCCCTGCCTCACTCTCACCCTTGCTCTGTCTTCTCCCCTTGTCATCAGAGTTTGAGGTGAAGGTAAAAAGAGCAAATGTCCCTGATTTGCCTGACACCGTCAGCTGGTCTGGGCATTTACTTGGAATAAATAAAATAAACCTAACAAAAGAAAACAGAACAAAAGAGAGAAAGAGAAGAAAAGAAATTCTCCCCAAACCTTTGGATGTGAGACGAAGTGGAAATGGGTTATTAGTTTTTCTGGGACTTCTGTTTTGTTTGCCAGAAAGAGAAAGAGAGAGAGAGAGAAAGAGAGAAAGAGAGAGAGAGAGAGAGAGAGAGAGAGAATATGCCAGCACAGGCCTCAGAAAGCACAGGTAGGGTAGGGATAGGGGACTAGGAGAGGGGCACCCTGGGGAGGAAATGGAACACTCACACTGGAGATACATATGCATGTGTGGGAGGGAGTTGTCATGCTGGCTTGCTGTTACTGTGACATTGTGCTGTGGACGGAGGGCTGAGTATGGCCTGGAGCCCTCCGATTCCCCTAGAAGTGGAGTAAGGTGGCCAGCAGGGGGGAACCAGCAGTGAAAAGAGCTCAGACAGCACTTTGCAGTGGACACTGAATGTTCCACAGGTCTCTATTTAGTGAGTCTTCCATTTCTGGAGGAATGGAGCCTACAGAGCCGAGAGGTGAGCAAGGATGAGACAGCTGCTGTAAAGAGACAGCTGCGGAGCCCGGCTGGGGCTCACCCGCTTCAGCCCATGCACTCTGCAGGGGATCTGCCTTTCTCAGGGAAAGGAATGTGACTCTACCTTTGCACTGAGTTCTTCATGAGCATGCTACTGTCCCTCTCTTATGTTTCCCCAGGAAAATCCCTCCACACCCTGGGAACTGCTCACTGAGGACATGGTTCCTGTCCTTCTCTCTGCTTCTGCTTTCTCCTTGGAGGGGTATCAGGCAGCCTGCCCCCTCTCCCCCAACTCCCAGAAACTTGACCCTGTAAACCCAGAGCCCCCACCAACTATGGGCTCACCTTTGAGAGGAGTCAGCAAGCCAGCCCAGCAGGGTCAGTCAGCAGGGTGCTCTGGACAAGATCTGTTCACTTCAAACCAGGAGTCTATGCAGCTGGAGTGGGTACCAAGGGAGACACATCAGTTGTTGACGACACTGCTCTTGCCAAGGGTGCCTGTCAAGGGGTTGGGCTCTGGGGGAGGGCTTTCTAAATCTCTCCTGAAAGGACCCAGGGAAAAATTATGTCCCCCACCCCCTTGAAATAGGAAAGGGGAGACTATCAAGAATGATCTGAGGGTGCAGGGGCTGAGGGGGAGCTTGAGAGATGGGTCAGTGGTTGAGAGTACATGCTGCTCTTCCAGAGGACCCAAGTTTGGTTCACAGCACCCATATCTGCTGGTTCACAGCCAACCTGTAAATGCAGCTCCAGGGGTATCTGACTCCTCTGGCCTTGGTAGGCTCCTGCAGTCAGATGCACATACACACAGATGCACATACATACACATAATTTAAAACTAATATATGTATGTTTTTGTTGTTTTTTTTTTTAAGAATGATCCTGGGGGCTGAAGAGACGGCTCAGTGGTTAAGAGCCCTGGTTGCCCTTTCAGAAGAGCCAGGTGCAGTTCCTAGCACTCACATAGTGGCTCACAAACATCTTTAACTCCAGTTCCTGGGGATTCAATGCCCTCTTCTGGTCTCAGTGGGCACCAGGCACACACACCATAAAAATACATGCAAACAAAATACCCATGCACATCAAATAAAAAAATAAGCTGGGTGTGGTGGTGATGCACAACTTTAACCCCGGCATTTGGGAAGCAAAAAGCAGGTAGATCTCTGTAAGTTCAAGGCCAGCCTAGTCTACAAAGTAAGCTCTAGGACAGCCAAAGCTACATAGTGAGACCCTGTCTCAATAAATCAAATAAATAAATAAGTCTTTAAAAAAAAATAAAGAATGATCCTGGGGGGGGGTGTAGAGAGATGGCTTAGTGGTTAAGAGCACTGGCTACTCTTCCAGAGGACCTAGGTTCAATTCCCAGCACCCACAGGGCAGCTCACAGCTGTCTGCAACTCCAGTTCCAGGGAATCTGATTCCTTCATGCACATAAAATAGAGTTAAATAAATTATTAAAAAAAAAAAAAAAGGCCGGGCGGTGGTGGCGCACGCCTTTAATCCCAGCACTCGGGAGGCAGAGGCAGGCGGATCTCTGTGAGTTCGAGGCCAGCCTGGTCTCCCAAGCGAGTTCCAGGAAAGGCGCCAAGCTACACAGAGAAACCCTGTCTCGAAAAACAACCAAAAAAAAAAAAAAAAAAAAAGAATGATTCTGGCTCAGCAGAAGGCAGGCCAGTAGGTACAGACTCTGGTAGATCTGGCTTTGCAGAAAGGGCAAGAGCGGCCTTGTAAGGCCCAAAGCCCAAGCACAGGAACCCAGGACAGCAGCAGTTAACACTAAGAAGGTGAGAGCAGGTGCGCTACACAGAGCAGGTTAACTGTCTCTGAGGAGGGCAGCAAGTGGGACCAGAGGAGAGGCTGGCCAGTGACAAGTGCGGCCAGATCTGGGGGGATGGGGGCACCCCTCTCAGAAGCTCCAAGTCTGCCTAGCTTGGCTATAACAGTAGGAAGGGGAGCTAGACCCTTGGGCTCTTTGACATTGCTAAGTAAGTGAGCCTGGGAAGGGGTGTAGCAAGGCCTCACTCTCCAGTGTTTATAGAGGACTGTCTGCATCAAAGAAGAAACAGCAAGGGCCCCAAGACACTGTCCTGTTTTGTAAACCCACATCTGGGCATTTTCAAAGAGAGTGACCAAAAAGATCATTTGCTTAGCTTTCCCCAGGGTTAGGGGTTTTCTGGCTCTGGTTAGTGCCTCCCTGGGATGCTGCAGGGATCTGTGGTGGAAACCAGACCAAGAACCAGTTCTCTCAAAGGCCAATCACACGCCAGGCACAGCTGTGACACTGAAGACCAGCAGTCCTGGGTTGGGCTTAGAAAAGCCCCCATGCCAGAAACCAGTGCTGGCTGGAGGAGCAGGGAACAGGTGGTGGCCACAGGAACTGCTGGTGTACTGTCCTGGGCAGTGAGGTGTCTTCTTTCCAGTTAGGGAAAAAAAAAAAAAAAAAAAAAAAGGACACTGCTGGAGGTGGAGGACAAATCTTGGCCTGGCTAATTACAGCAGCTCTCGGTACTTACAGGTAGTGGCTTTTCCTGCCTCCTGGCCCTTGGGGGAGGAGGGTGTCTCACAGGCCGCCAAGGACAGCTGTTCTACCCTTGCTACCTCTCTCTCTGCAGGACAGGGTTCAGAGGGAAGGAAGGCAGTCAAGCTTCAGGTGGGATCCTGTATAACTCCAAACCAGGTCTGCCCACAGCTCCTACCATCTGAACTGCCGAAGCAGAGTTGAACCTTGAGCAAGTCACCTCTGCCCTGCCCTTGCTATGACTGAGTCTTCCGTCAGTACAGTAGATGCCTGACCTCTCAGAGAGCAAAGGGTGTATAGGCCATCCCACAGCCAAAGAGGATTGAATGGCTGGTGAAGGCTATCTACCCTGTGGATGTGGAATTTGTTACAGTTGTTCTTGCCAGGCAGGCCCTTGTACCTTTTGTGATAGATGCACAGGCAAGGCAGCCTGGCTATCGTGTCCCCCTGAAGCAGCTCCTCCAGGCAGATCACGCACTCCCCTGCATCTTTAGTCAGCACGTCATCTGCAAGAGAGACAGGGAGACCAATGGGGTTAATCAGCAGCAGGTGGGTGGCACAGAGCAAACACAGGTCTAGGAACTACTTACATGACCCAAAGCACTATGTATGCTTTCTGTGTGTGGAGTGAACAGCAATGGGAGAAATAAGCAGTAACTGGAAGAGCCTTCTGAACCAGAAGCTTGAACCAGGTATTAGGGGTATGGAAGAAAAGTGCTTACTCAGACTGTTCAAGGACAGCTTTGGAGAAGTTCACAATGATGTGAGTCAAAGACACAGGCTGGGGTGGGAGGGATTAGGTTGCAGGCAAAGGAAACAGTGTCAGACACTTGGGAACTTGAGGAAATGGGCTAAGACAGGTTGCAAAGAGCCTAAGGAGTCATAAGCAGGGGTGAAACCAAGTCCTAGGGCAGCTTCGTGCTGTGCTGTGGAACCTCAGTCTCCTTTGCTTAGCCAAGAGGCACTAGAGGTGGAGAAGGGGAGCTCACTCTGGAGGCCAACTCTGAGCATGCAGCAACAGCACACGTGCTCACAAGGCTTGGGTGATAGCATGGAAAGTCATTACGAGACTCCACAAGGTCAGAGAGTGATGGATCCAGAGGTGTCTACTGAGTATCTCCATAGACACATACCAATGGAGGTTTCCAGAGATCTGCTTTAGTCTAGATGTGGGGTTCAGAATAGATACAGGGCAACATGTATAGAGAACAGACTAAAGAGACTGTCCAAGGAGAAAGTTTAGACTAAACTCTAGTAAAGCCATAGACAGGCCTGGTAATGCAGAGGTGACATGGAATCACCTGGAAATCACCCAAACCACACCAGAACATCAAGTGAGCAGGCCATGGCTGTCCAGGAAGGAGAGCTTAGATCACTTCCCACCGAGCAGACTATCAGTCCCCAGCTGTAGCAATGATTAAAATGAGATTCTGTGTCTATGTTTCTCTTTTGAGTCGAAGGATCTTACAAGCCAGGCAAAGCACTCAGTGTCATGTTCATCCTGTGAATGAGGAAACCAGAGAAGTCACGTCTTGCTATTGTCAGTGGACTGGAGGATGGTCCAGGATTAGGGTCCTTTGTTCTGGTGACTTCTCTTTCCACTATTGTTTGGTGGAAAGAAAACTATTAAGGACCCATAAAATATGGATTATTTAGTTGGGTGGTGGTGGCACACGCCTTTAATCTCAGCTCTTGAGAGGCACAGGCAGGCGGATCTCTGAGTTTGAGGCCAGCCTGGTCTACAGAGTAAGTTCCAGGACAGCCAGAGTTACACAGAGAAACCTTGTCTCAGGGAAAAAAAAAGGGGGGGGGGCAATTATTCATAGGCTCAAAGTCCCTTGCCCAAGAATCCTGGGGCAAAGGAATAAAACAGATAAAATTTGACATTGATATTCCTATCCTTAGGAGTGAGAGAAATCACTTGGGTTTCCTGGCCACTGGGACAACATGTGGTCATAACTTTCTCTTTTAAGCCAAGGATACAACAGAAAGTGTAATATGAACTTAGAAAGGAGATGTACAATGGTCTGCCACAACACTGTCACCTCACACTCCAAACCTGTCAAGTGTAGGAACACCTGAAAGTGGCCAGTCCCCTTCATTTAAAGCACTAGATACCACATAGAACTTTGTGCAGGTAAAGAAAAAACCTGAAAAATACACCTTTAAAGTGACAGAAAGTAGGATTAGAAGTAAAGCACTCTGATGTTCTTTTATATTGTCTTGAATGATTGAGCACATATTACTTTTATACTTAAAATCCTCAACAAAGAATTGCACTGAAGCTGAGCGGTGGTGGCACACACCTTTAACCCCAGCACTCGGGAGGCAGAGCCAGGCGGATCTCTCTGTGTTCGAGGCCAGCCTGGGCTACAGAGTGAGATCCAGGACAGGAACCAAAACTACACAGAGAAACCCTGTCTCAAAAAACCAAAGAACTGTTGTGGTCATGGTGTCTCTTCACAGCAATAGAACACTGACTAAGACACCTGGCATTTGCATTTCACTTGAGGATGTAGTCAAAGGGTAAGATGGACTGGGAACAGACAAAGGAGATCTGATACAACACAGGGCCCAGGAGACAGGTGTTTACTGCAAAGGCTTTCAAACTGGCTGCGCCTGATGCTTTCATGGGAACACACTGGAGAACAGAACCCTCAACAGAGATGGGAGGAAAACTCGCTTAGTCTAGAGACAGTGGAGTCATCCTGGAGACATCCTTGGCCATTTCTTCCCCATTCTCTGGGGCATCTTACCCTTGGCATGGCTTTCAGGCTATAGCCCTTCATAACCTTTGTCCCTCTTTCCCCTAGTTCCAAAAGTTTCCCTTGGGAACCCCCTACCAATGGGTAACTCAGCAGTGAACCCAAGAAGCCAGTTAGACTCCCTGTATGGTCTGTGCTCACTGTTCCATCTGCACCTCCTGAGCCCATGTGGCCCCCAGGTGCTAGTGTGGGGTGGGAGCAGATATGGAGGTCTGGCTCAGAGGCTCTCTTCCTCAATAGGACTGACTTGACTTTTCTTTCTTCAAAGCGTACATCACACTAGAGCAGGGAGAACAAGGGTGATTCATTTAGGATCCACAGGTAGAACCCTGAACACTTGTCAATGAAGGACTAGCAGACCCAGATTGGAACATCTGTTGATTAAATATACACTTTTCGTGGCCTCTTCACAAAGCAATTTTATGGACTTTACTGGCCAGCCTGGGTGTCTGCAGCACGGTATGGAGAACTGAACCTACCATGTTAGGCTGACACAGAACAGGAAACAGAAAACACTGGGACTGAGGCTGTGGAAGGCCATCTGGAGGTTCTGGGGTGGCCCAAAAGAATAAGAGGCTTGGAATCGGGGTTGGCGAGATGGCTTAGTACATAAAGGTGCCTGCCACAAGCCTGAAGACTTGAGTTTGCTCTCCAGACCCACAGTGGTGAAACGAGAGAACTGCTCCCAAGTTGTGTGCACGCACGCACGCATGCACACACGCACATATAAAATGTAATGAAAAAAAAAGAGAGGCATAGGATCTGATAGTGTGGGTAATCCAGTAGTGCCCATACCTAGCCCAGAACCCAGGGAGCAAAGGGTAGGAAGAGCACTCTTTAAAACTTCCTGTTTCAATCATCAGGGCTCTGAGAATGAGCAGCCTCCAGATGTCCCTGGGATCAGAAAGTGGATTAGAAGCAGAGGCTTGGCTATCAAGCATTTCTGTGAGACTTCCATACTCATCAGACAGGGACTGTGTGGCACAAAGTCAAGGACCCTAGACCCGGCACACATGCAGATGACAATGCAGATGGACTCAAGTGCTCCTTGACATGCCCAGGAGGAGGAGGAGGAGAAGAGGAGGAGAGAAGGAGAAGGAGAAAAGGGCCCTTGCTTTCCTGAGCCAGCTACAGACCAAGAATTCCAGAGAAATCTCAGAGAGTCCTGCAGACCCTGGCAGAGGGACATCTATGTAGCTGCCATGACTCTAAGCCTGAGCTCTTGCCATCCTACCTGTTTCCTTTAAAGGTCCAGGCCATGAGCGACTTCCCTTGTGGCTTAAAAACAATACCCACCTCACAGGGAGTGTAAACTTCCCATTTCTGTAAGGCGTTTGGGGCTCTCCAGGTGCTCACAGTGGACAGGGTGGTCTGAGAGTCAGCACTGCTGCCTCTGACACCCTAAGACTAAGCTGACCCGTGGAGTTCTCTGGCAAGGCACTCACCAAGGGGCCCCAGAACTCTTGGTGGCATGGGGCTTGGGAGGGAAGGCTGAGGCCCAGCTCAGACTTGGCTAAGAGCAGGAGCATGCATCTACATTCCCACTGCAGCATGCCAATAAGGAGGATGGAAGAAAAGGGAAAACTCCTAGCAGAAGGTATAGGTAAGGCACAGGTTTGGTCTTACACCATCTCTGGCAAGTACAGAGCTGCCGCTGGCCCAATATGCTCGCAGAAAGGACAAGGTTCTCTGACTCCTTTCTTAGTAATGCTGGAGTGTCCTCTCTTGAGATCTTAAGCAGAGTGTCTCCTATCAGCAGAGGAATCTTGTCCCAATACCCTTTGTGGTGTTAATATTTTTGTGGTACTCTAATAAAACCTGCCTGAAGATCAAATGTCAGAGCCAGCCACAGAGGTCAGGCAGCGGTGGCACACACCTTTAATCCTAGCATTCAGGAGGCAGAGACAGAGATCTGTCTGGATCTCTGCGAGTTCAAGGCCACACTGGGCTACATGAGACTGATCCAGTCTAGGAGAGAAACAGAGCCAGGCAGTAGTGCACACACCTTTAACCCCAGTACTTGGGAGTCACACGCCTTTAATCCCAGCACTTGAGATCTCATGCCTTTGCTACCAGAATTTGGGAAGCACACACATACACACCATTAATCCCAACACTAGGAAGGTTGAGATAGGAAGTGAAATGGCTGGGCGGAGAAAGGCATATAAGGCGTGAGGAGACAGGAACTGGAGAGGCCCTTTTGGCTGAGGACTCAGAGGCATTCAGCCTGAGGAGTCGTGGAGATTGGCTGAGGAGTTGGTGAGGTGAGAAGTGGCTGTGGCTTGTTCCTTTGTCTCTCTGATCTTTCTGCATTTACCCCAATATCTGGCTCTGGGTTTTTATTAAAAGACAATTTAAGATTCGTGTGCAACCCCTGGATTTTATGAGGTGTAATCCAATGTTTTGACAAATTTGGCTGCAATGAGGATATGGGGGGGGGGGGGCGGCAAAGCCAACTAAATAAAGGCCTGGGATGTTTCACAGTCACAAAAGCTGTTTCCAGCTTCTCCATGCAGAGTCCTCTCCTCTAGCCTCTTATAGCTTGTGTGGGCTAGGGAAGTGACTCAGTTGGTAAAGTGCCTGCCACTCAGACACATACTGGTTCCCATTCCTAGCACCTATCTAAAACCCAGCATGTCGGTGTGCGTCTCTAATTCCAGCACCAAAAACGCAGAGACAGGAGGATCCCTAGAGTTCACTAGCCAGCCTGCCTAGCCAAATCCGTGAGCTGTAGGTTCAGTGAGAGACTGACTCCATCTCAAAAAATAAGAAGAGGTGACTGGAGAGATGGCTCAGTAGTTAAGTGCACTTGTTGCTTTTGCAAAAGACCTGGGTTCAGTTACCAGCACCCACCTAGAGGCTCACAACATCAGTAACTCTAGTTCCAGGGGGTCTGATACCATATTCTGACCTCCAAGGGCACCAGGCATGCATGTGGTACACACATATGCATGCAGGTAAAACATTCATACACATAAAATAAAAAAAGTAAATCTAAAAAAAAAAATTAAAGGTGAGGAAGACATCTGATGTTGACCTCTGGCCTTTACATGCACCCACATGTGCACATACATGTCCCACCTCCTCCAAGAAAGTATGTTGGGCTGGCAAGACGGCACAGTAGGTAACTTGCTACAGAGCCTGACACCCGAGTCCAATTCCTGGAATCCACGTAGTCCCCACCATGTTGTCTTCTGGCCTCCACTTGTGGGCAATGGTACACACCCACATGTGGGCACGGACACATAGGAACACACAATAAATGACAAGGAAAGGAGGAAGGAGCTCACACAAAAGCATTTTCAGAGCTCTGAAGATAGGGCAATACCTCTTGGCAGAGAAGGGAGAGCATCGTAAAGCAGGAAGCCAGGCACGGGCCTGTACCCCAGAACAGAACTCCCGGCATCTACTGAGGCACCATCCTGGTGGCCATGTCCTTGATGCTGTAGCAAAACACCTGCCTCACCAGAGTATCCCTTCTTCTGTCTTTCTTTTCTTGTTCCTTCTTCCTTCCTTTCTTCTTCTTCCTCCTTCTTTTTCTTCCTCATCCATCCATGTTTGTTTGGTTTGTCAAGACAGGGTTTCTCTGTGTTGCCCTGGCTGTCCTCAAACTCAGGGATCCGCCTGCCTCTGCCTCCTGAGTGCTGGCATTAAAGGTGTGGGCCACCACTGCCTTGTCACATTGTCTTCTGCTAAGGAAAAGTCATACCTCCATCGCAGGAACTTCTGTATTGCTACCTGGGCAGTATGATGGCCAGAGTTTAGAAAGAGAAAGATACAGGTACTGAGGGCAATCAAGTTTACCCAGAGGGCTCCTTACTTCCCTTCCTCTTCTCTGTAACTCCCTCAGCTTCTAGGAGTCTTAGGTTTCAGGGCTGCCATAGGAAGGCTCGGAAGGGTGAGAATCCTAACGGCTGCTCCCTGGAGCTTGCCCCTGCCCCTCCAGCGGGTCTCTGATGGTCACTGGCCTGCCTGCCTGAGTCCTTGTCCCAGCAGCACTAGGGGCCAGTTCTCTTCTTCTCCGAGCACTTGCTGGACTAGTAAAACTGGTCTTGCTTTCCCTAAGTTTTAAAAAATAATCTGGCAGGCAACTACTGGAGGCCTTCCAACCTTCCACTTGGGCCAACCCTCATAATAAGAAAAATACTACTTTCTATCTGCCTCATTTAGGAGGCTTCTACTTTGTTTCATTGGTGGTAACTAAATTTCATCTTATATAACTATCATACATTTTATAGAAATTTCCTCCATTGGAGCCAGCAACTGTGGAAGGTGTGAGTGAATGTGTGTGCATGTGTAAGTCTCAAGGACTGTGACCAGGAGGTTCCAGAGCTTGCTTTCCAGTTCACTGGTGCGCGCTCGCGCTCTCGCTCTCTCCTTCTCTCTCCTTCTCTCTCTCTCTCTCTCTTTCTCCACTCTCCTTTTCCTACTTCTGGGAATGAAATACAGAGCCTCACACACCATAGGCATGCACGCTACTCCTGAGCTGCATTCTCAGCCTTCTCGTCACTGAAATTTTTTTAAAGATTTATTTTACGATTTCATGTGTATAAATGTTTTGTCTGCATGTATGTCTATGTACCACATGTGTGCCTGGTGTCCAAGGAGATGGTGAACCTTCATTTGAGTGCCAAGAACAAGGGCTCTTAACCACTAAGCCACTCTGCAGTCCCTGCAGTCACCTTTCATGAGGAAACAGAATTTCACCACCACTGAAGACAACTTCACACCGGCCCTTTCTAGAACAGTCCCAAGAGTGCCTGGCTTCTAGCCAGAGATTTCTTCTTACTTTTTTCTTTGAAAACTTTAAAGATTTATTCATGTGTATAGATGTTTTGCCTGTTTGTATGTCTGTGCTGGTGCTTGTGGAAGCGAGAAGGCATTAGATCTCTTGGAATTGGAGTTACAGATGTCTATGAGCTGGCACATGGGTACTGGGAATTGAATTCAGGTCCCCTGGAAGAGCAGCCAAACTCTTAACTGCTGAGTCATCTTTTTGGACCCATGGTTTTTTTTTTTTTTTTTTTTTAAGTAGATACGGTAAAGTATGTGAGATTGGGGTGATGAGAAACTAGGTAGAACCAAAGTAAGCTCAGAGCTCTTGCCTTGGAAGCTTTGGCCTAAGGACCCAGGTGACAAACACTGCCCCTCCCCCCCAGGGTTTCTCTGCGTATCCTTGGCTGTTCTGGAACTCAGAGATCCACCTGCATCTGCCTCCAGAGTGCTCGGATTAAAGATGAGAGGCACCACACCCTGCCCCAAATACTGTCTTCTTACCTCTAGTGTCTTCAGAGAAAAGAAAAAACAGACTGAGTATGAAGTGTCCATGGGGCCACAGCCTCCCTTCTGCATTAGTCAGGTGTACAGAGGAGCCAGACATGGGCTCTGAAGCTCCTCCATCACCTTAGGATAAACTCTACTCACAGGGCTGGAGGGGACTGGCCTCCCTGCCTCTGGCGGGAAAGGACTGGCTCTGAAAGAGAGTTCTGAACTGCAAATCTGGAGCTTACAGACAGGGAGAGCTGGCTTCTCATGTCAAGGATGAGAGAAAACCAAGGAGCAGAGGGGACCACAGTGGCTCTGTCTCAGGTGGCCAACCTTCCCTTCCTCTAAGGCAATGATTTTTAACACGTGGGGCGTGACCCCTTTGGGGGTGAACAACCCTTTCACAGGGGTCACATATCAGATACCCTGCATATCAGATATTTACATTATGATTCATAACAGTAGCAAAATTACAGTTATGAAGTAGCAACGAAAATAATTTTATGGTTGGGGTCACTACGACATGAAGAACTGTATTAAAGGATCACAGCATTAGGAAGGTTGAGAACCACTGCTCTAAGGGGACTTCCCCAGGTTGCTGGTGAGAAGGATGGACCAGCAGCACCAGCCCCTCAAGTGATGGTCCACAGAAGACCTGGGTTCTCTGGGAAAGGAGCTGGAGACCCTCATCTTCCCCATTTCCCATATTAGCATGTGAGGTGACTTTGTTTTGCATAGTCCTGACATCACTTTGTCTGCCACAGACACAGTTATTACAAAGTTCTCCCCAATGATTCTAAAAGCCAAGTTCTCTCAGGCCAAGCCCCCTGTGAAGCTTCTTTGTGCTATGACAGCAAAGGCAGTGTCTAGAGAGAGCTCTTGCCAGCAACCCACAGGACAAAACAGTCTTCATAAGGTCTCAACACATGTGAGACAAAGTGAATACAGTACTTGAGGCCATGACTGCAGCAAGCTATGTGATACAGGGAAAACCGCTCTCTTTCCATGGTCCCAGGCAGAGATGGGTAACGGACAAAGCCGAGCTTGAGCAGGGGAAGGGTAAAGCAGTAGACCCAGGAGCATGGCAGTCACAGAGAAAAGGAAAGGCTGTCTGCTGGAGAAAGAGGGCCATAGCCTGCCCTGTAGTTGGCCTTCTGGCATGCCCAGAAGTCTTTAGGCTGTATGTACCAAGACAGATAGCATGCCCTCCTGCAACTGGGATCCTTTGGCCAGCAAGTAAGAGATATAACCTTGTTAGAAAATCTAAAATTTACAAAATATGATGGGGAGGGAGTGTTGCTAAAATGGAATCCAGGGCCTTGTACATGTCAGGCAAGCATTTTACCACTGAGCTACATCTCTAGTCCTTGAAATTTTTGAGTAGGGATACAATACTCAAACAATGCTGACAGCCTTCTTACCACTACAGCCCTGACCAGGGACCTGCCTTCCTTGGCCACTCCTCAGCTACCCCAACTTATAACAAGGCTCTTTGGAACAGTAGGTTCCTCACTACCACACAGATACTGCTGCTAAAAGAAAACTACACAGAGCCCCCCCCCCCCCACCTGGAGGCTATGCCCCGCACTGTCCAACTCATCTTGACATCAGGAAGCAGATGAGATAGACAGCCCTTACCATTGTAGGAGAGGCGAGGTTTGCTCAGACACATTATAAAGTGCATTTCCATCTCATCGGAAGCCACAGACTTGGAGCAAATGGGGCACTTGAAACCTGAAAGAGAGGAAAACAGCATGAAATACCTTCTCCAAATCCAGATATCCATAGTCAGTGTGGACATGCTCAACCACAACAACCGTGTGGAGTCAGCGCTCTGGACAGAGACAATGTGGACAAAGCCAAGACCAATTTCTCCTTCATTAAGTCACTGAGCTTCTCCCTTTGTCCATAGCCTTCAGCTTTCACTAGGGTGCTCTGCCACACAGCATTTGGTGGAGCTTGCTGACTCGAGTTTGATGTTCTCTTAGACTCTTTTCAGTGGGGCCTAGTAGCCAACAAGGCCAGGGAAGCAGCAAACCAAGGCAGCCGAGTAATCGTTAAATAACAGAGCTCACCACCCTTCTGTCTCTGCCAAGGGAGGAGTCACTGCGTCACCTGCACCTCCAAGCCCTCAACCCACCCACCCTGCCTGGGGTAGCACCTTCATTCATCCTTCACTCAAGATCCTTTGCCTCCCTTGAAACCAAGGCAGCTATATCCGTTAAGAAGTATGTGAGCAGGGCGGGGGAGAGGAGGCGCAGTTCTTCAGAGTGCTCCTAAACACTACTAAGTAAAGCAGTCATTTTCAGTGCGAGGCGAACACAGGACATTGTAATCTGCTAGTTTACTGCTAGGGCAATCTGGACTGTTATACACCAAGGGTCTCCTCAGCATTGTAACAGTATTGATAAAATTTGGTCGAGAATCTTCCGAGTTGAACTACAATTAAGCAAAGCTAACTTCACACACACACACACACACACACACACACACACACACACAAATGGTTTGGTTCCTCCCCACCCCCAAGCAGGCTAATGCACTGATGAACATGCCCAGTAATAAGACTGATGAATTGTTATTATTTTAATCTTTTCCATTTTATATTATTGAACAGTTTCAAAGAGATAAATTCTTTGCATGCAAATTCTACCCCAAAACCACTAACTTTGAAAAGTTATTGATTTGCCTGCATCCATTTGTGTATATTACAGAAAATCACAGCTTCTTTCTTTGGTAACAATGACTTTTTTGTTTCTGTTTTTCAAGCCAGGGTTTCTCTGTGTAGCTCTGGCTGTTCTGAACTCACTCTGTAGACCAGGCTGGCCTCGAACTCACAGAGATCCACCTGCCTCTTCCTCCTATGTGCTGGTATTAAAGGCATGCACCACCACTGCTTGGCTGTAACAATGACTCTTTCCTGGTTTGGATGGGCTATCATAACAAAATGCATCTAGCTACTGCTGCCGAGATTTCACTGTTCCATTAGTGTTCAGTTAGTATTTTCATAGTTTGATGTTGGTAATGATCATCTACAATGTTTATTTATTTTTTAAAATTTGTGTGTTTTGCTTGCATATATGTATATGCAGCACATGTATGCTTGGTGCCATGGAGGTCAGAAGAGGGCATCAGACTCCCCAGAATTGGAGTTACAGATGGTTTTGAGTTACCACGTGGGTCCTGGGAACCAAACCTGGGTCATCTGCAAGAGCAGCTAATGCTTTTATTTGTTTTTGTTGTTGTTGTTTCTGTTTTTCCAGGCCAGGGTTTGTGTAACCCTAGCTGTCCTGGAACTCGCTCTGTGGACCAGGTTGGCCTTGAACTCACAGAGATCTTCCTGCCGCTGCCTCCCCTGAAACATTTTTAAAGAAACAGATAAAAGCATTCAAATACACAGTTGTGAGTCCCAAGCTAGAGGAGTCCACACCTGTCCCAGTGTCCCTCACATGATGCCTTGCAAATCTGTATGGAAAGCTGTGACTGGGGTACAGTGGCACAGAAACAGGAAGAAAGTCACACAGTACTTACTTCAAGTCTTCTCCTCAATGATAATGAAAAAAAAAAAAAAAAAGCCAGGTGTGGTGGCACACGCCTTTAATCCTAGCACTCAGGAGGCAGAGGCAGGTGGATTTCTTTGAATTCGAAGCCAGCCTGGCCTACAGAGTCAGTTCTAGGACTATAGAGAGAAACCCTGTTTCAACCCCCCATCTCTCAAAAAAAAAAAAGAAGGCATGTGCCACCCTAGCGGTAGTGATAACACTATGGGACCAAACCGAAGACTTGGTACTCAGCTAACTACAGCTGAAGTGGACTCCATGGCTTTGCCCCTTATTCCCTCCACCCATTTCCTTAAAAATTCTCAGCATCTAAACACCTCACCTAAGGTCTTAGAAATAGTACCAGTATCTGACCTCTGCATGGTTACAAGTTCCTAAGTAACAAAACCAGAAGACCATTAGAAGCTTGGGATAGGGTATGCTGTCCCTAGTTTTCTGGCAGAACTAGGCTGCTTATCTCTGTAAACCCGCTTAGGAATGTATGTGCAGATCCAGTGTCACATATGCAACGGAGAGATGAGGAAAAGACCCAAGTTTTAGGATAAAGACACTTCATTTCCAACTTAAGTTCTTGTGTGTTTACAAGAGATTTTCTGATGTTTTCAACTCAAAAGAGCAAGGTTTCTTAAGAATTTAAGTGGCTTAGAGAATACCTGTCTGCTGCACTCCCTGTTAGCACTGTGTGCAGGCTGAGGGCTGGGCTACAGCGGCATGGAAGGAGGCATTCCAGACCGGCCCTCCAACCCCAGCCTGGGCACAGACACAGAGCTATTCAAGTGATCCGTTACTAGAAAAAGTTTACACTTCCCATGTTGAGTATTTCCCCAGCACTTCTGAGAAGATTCAGGTAATGTCTGAAACAGCATCACAACAGTCCTGTATTTATGTGTGAGGTATTTCAGTGTGAAGGAGAAGGGGCAGAGTTAGTGCTGAGATATTGGCAAGCAAGCCACTCAGCAAGGTCTACCGTCCCCAGACATTTATATCCCAGGGATAAAAGGCAAGGGCCTTGGGTTTCGAGCAATCTCTTTGTTATACTGAAAGGGAGCAGGCCCCAGGAAGGCCTTGGAGCAGTGTGAGGTCACATACTGAGGCAGTAGAGCTGAGACTACACTGGGTCTTCTTAGGTCTCAGTCCAAAGTTCTTTCCATCAGGGAAGAAAAAGTTGGCCACAGGATTTTGAGGAAGAGGTGAGCTGGGAAATATTACCTCTGGTAGATGAAGAGCAGTGTGTCGGGAGAATCGTGTTTTAACTAAAGCAGCGTCCGTACCTCTCAGTGCTTTCGTTTTAACTCACTTTACAAGGCCTGTGAGGTAATTAGGGACTCTTTTTATGCAATCAGAGAATGACAAGACCAGAGTTTTCTAGTAATATGTCCCTCCCTGGCCCTCAAGGTTTTGTTTGTTTGTTTGTTTGTTTGTTTGTTTTTCGAGACAGGGTTTCTCTGTGTAGCTTTGGTGCCTGTCCTGGATCTCGCTCTGTAGACCAGGCTGGCCTTGAACTCACAGAGATCCACCTGCCTCTGCCTCCCAAGTGCTGGGATTAAAGGTGTGCGCCACCCCTGCCTGGCCGGCCCTCAGTTTTATTACTGGAAAAAATGGAGAAATTCACCTCATGTGAATACCTCTGCAATGACTGAACGAGATAACATCATCATCAGGCCTAGAGCAATAAGTGATGAGGAAGGAACCGAGGGCTAGAGGAAGGACTTCATCAGACCAAGACTAAATGGATATACACTCGCAGACAAGAAGGGCATCGTAGCATAGACTCTGTTGGGTCCCATCACTGGTACTTTCCATCCTGCCAATGTGGAAACAAGTCTCCTCTTGCAATATAAGAGGTAAGTAGTATTTACTGAGTCATTTCTAAGGACAGTCACTGGGCTTTACACAGCTTCTTATTTATCATACAGTGCAAGTACTACCAATAGGCAGGTGCTATATTAGCTCTATTTCAGAGAACCACAAGGAAGGTCAAAAGCTCAAGTAACTTGTTCAACATTAACAGAGCCAGAAAGAGAGAGCTGACAGCCAGCAAATCTGGCCACAAGCCAGCATTCTGCTGTCCCACTGGCTGACCGGCAAGGGGAAGGGTTCAGCAGCAAACAGGACACAGACACAGGTCTTCAAATCACTTCTGCAATGCCCCACAGCCATGTTTCTAGACAACCCTTAAACATGGGTGATAACCTGTGTTCTAGGAACTCTGTCAGTGTAGCATTACGGAATGCAGCATTCTACTTGGCACAGAGTCTGCAGCCCTGCTTGTATATTACCTTTCAAATGAAAATAAAGAGCAAAAGTAAGAGGGGAAGAAAAAAAATGGAGAGCTAAGGGGGAAAAGCTAATGTCCCCACCTTCTTTCCTGAAAGGTCATCCGATGATCAAGACGGATTCTACCACTTTACCGCCCCAATCTTTTCTTGTATCTGTCCAGTCTTGATTCAGCACCAACAGCCCTATGGAATGACAAATACTGATATTTATGAACTATCTGAAGGTTAAAATTTCTTGGAAATCTTTATCCCATTTTGGAAGGAAGTCTGCACTGAATGAAAATCAGCCTTGCAAACCAAGACAAACCAAAGGTCTGCAGAGGTAGCCAAGCCACATGACTTTCTCAGACCTCCTGAGAGGTCTCAGCAGTGCTTCAGAGTGACTAAAAGCTTTATTTTCCTTCCAGAGAACACCACAGGTGGTCTCCAGACACTCCCCACGTGCTCTTGAAGGACTCACCTGGCATACCTGGAGCTCCTCCCAGCCCCTGTCCTCCACACGGGTGGGTGCCACATTGGTCACTGCCACTGGTTAAAGCTTGTTGGCTAAGTAACTTGTCTCCCGTCAGTGCACTGAGAGGGTGGTGGCTTACCCAGCTGGTCCCTTGACCTGTTCGCTAATGTCTCAAATGAGGAAGGAGTGCATTAATACGCGCTGGCCTGATTCTGTGCTTGGTGGCTCCATCATGCAAATTCGCCACAAGATTCAATCAAGAGTAGCCAACAGAGGACATAATGAAGATCCAATTGCTCTCCTTTCTCAGGCAGAAAAGCAGAGGCCAGAGCCCAGCTGCTTCCTTTTTACAAGTGCCCTGTTTAAGTGGGACTCCTTTGGCACTCAGTTACCTATCAGACTCAAGCCAAGAGAAGGTAAGCCTCCCTGTGCAGGTCAAGCGAGCCCACGCACAATGTCAGGTCAGGAGCACTGGCAGCTGAATCATGGGGGACCTCAAGGACGCTGACCGTCATGGGAGTTAAAAAGCGTCTTCCTGGGGCAGGCTAACCTGGCTTCTCAGTCTGACAACAGCAGCAGATGGGGTACCTGGTCCCAGAGCACTCCCTAGCCACCTCCCAGATATTCCACAACGTAAGGTCAGAATCTCCACGCTCTGGACACAGATGGACTTCCCATTTTCCCAAACTGTAACCTTCTCCTTTAAGACCTGATTTCCTGGGCAGGACCGAGAGCTGGCTGCTCGTTGCTCCAGTTCCTCTCCCCACTCTCCCGATGCTGATGCGCTATTTTAATGGCTGCCCCAGTTCTGCCTGTCTTTGGGATCACCTAAAGGTGGAGTAATCAAAAGAGGCAACCAGGGTGAAAAGAGCTGCACACCCTAGAGGGGCCTCCTATCTGTACAAAGAGGAATGATGTGGCACCTCTCAGCTGGGAGCTCCGAGGGTACCACCCCAATTCTGTGCTACCAGGCAGTTCCCAGATGCCTGCGTCAGTTTTTCTTGCCACATCCTGTGATGCTTATTGACAATAAAATAGAACTTGCCTACACGATGACTAAGTGGAATTTAATATAAACAGGCGACAAAGATACCATGGGGGACACTCCAAACATTTCTTCTTTTTTTGGTTTTTTGAGACAGTGTTTCTCTGTGTGGCTCAGGCTGTCCTGGAACTCACTCAGAGATCTGTCTACCTCTGCCTCTTGAGTGCTGGGATTAAAGGCATTCGCCACCACCTCCCGGCCACTCCAAACATTTCTATACCATATGTTCCATATTCTTCAAGCACAAAGACACATATATTTTTTCTCTCCACATCCTCCCCTTCAAAAACCCAATGCACAATATATCAATGGATGAAGTGAAGTTTGAGTTATGCCTCCTGAAGACAATTCTGGGCACAGAAAGGCCCAGAAGTTCTCTTTCGGGACTTGGCCTCTGCAATGCTCTTCTAGAGCCAAGGGGTGCGCGCGTGCGTGCGTGCGTGCGTGCGTGCGTGCGTGCGTGCGTGTGTGTGTGTGTGTGTGTGTGTGTATGTGAACATAACTGGGTGATAGGGTCCCCAGATATTTGGCTAAGTATTATTCCTGGGTGTTTCTGGAAGTGTGTTTCCAAACACTGCCATCAGACTGGGTAGACACCACAGAGCAGACTGCCCTCCCCAGTATGGGTAGGTCTCATACAATCAGCTGAGGGTGCGAATGCAATAAAAAAGTGAGGTCTCCATTCTCAGTCTGCCTGACTGCTCCATGGGACACTGGACTTTTGCTTTGGACTGAGGTTGATACTACTGCCCTCTCTGGAAACACCATTAGGAAAAAATTAACAAAGAAACACCACTGGCTTTCCTGATTTCCAGTTTGCAGACATCAGACTATGGGATTTCTCAGCCTCACAAATCATGTCAATCAATTCCTATAATAAATCTCTTCACGTATGCACACATGCATGCATGCATGCGCACAGTTTCTGTTTCTTCGGAGAACCATAATATGTGTCTGGTAAAATGTCAAATAATAAAACTGACATCACCAAATGTCGGTGAGGATATGGAACAGCTGTAACAAGAAAGGATGGAATGACAGCCATTTGGAAAAAGGTGGGTTTGTTTCTTATAAAACACACTCCCAGACTATGATCAAAGCAATTCCTCTGCCCCCACCCCCACCAGATGAAAGCATATGTCTATAAGTAGATATTTATAAAAATATACATCACAGTTTTATTAACGACAAGCAAAAACCGGAAACAGCCTAACTGTCCATTAACAGAAGGGATAAAAATGCTGTGATACATGCACAGACTACAATGGGAAAAATCACTCAGCAGTAACAGCTAATGACTACTGATACATGCAACAACATGAACGAACATTAAAAACATGTTCAGTGAAGGCCATTAGGACACACAGCATGGTTAATTAGAGGAAACTTTAGAGCAGGCAAAACTAACCGGTTATGAGAAGAATCAGGATAGTGGCTGTCTCTTCGGGACGGGAGTTGGGACAGAGGTTGACAGAGAAGGTAATGCGAGAATTTCCAGGGTAATGATGATGTTCTACATCAAGAGGAGGGCTTAAGTTACACATGTGTATGCATCTGTTAAAATTTATCAAATATAAACTTCAGGTTTGAGATTTCATTGTTTCACAGTTTTACCTGAATTACAAAAATCTGTACCAAGTGTGGTGGTGAATGCTGTATTCTTGGCACTTAGGAAGTGGAGGCAGAAGGATCAAAAATTTAAGGTCATTCTCAGTTACATAGTGAGTTTGAGGCCAGTCTGGGCTATCTGAGACTCTGTCTCAAAAAAAGGAAAAAAAAAAATGAAAAAGCTAAACTGCAGCCGACAACATGCAGCTGACATTTGGAAGTTTAGGTGGCTACGCTAAAATGAAGTACATAATGGTAGGTGCATGGGTTAAACATCACTCAGATTTGCTGGAAGTTCATAATGAGACACTAGACAAAGTGTCAGGCCATGATGTGAAAAGGAAGATGCATGGTGAAGTTAGATGCAGCAGACTTTCAGGAAAGAGGTGACAAGTGAGCAGAGATGTGGATGTTTCAGAAGAACAAGAGAGGTTGGGGAAATGGTTCAGTCGGAAAAGCACATGCCATGCAAGCATGAGGACCTGAGTTCAAGTCCCTAGCACCCATGTAAAAAGTCCAGCAAGGCAGTGTACACCAGTAATCTCATCACTGGGGAGGCAGAGACAGGGAATTTCTTGGGGTTTCCTGGTTATCTGGTCTAGCCAATAGGTGAGCTCTAAGGTCAGTAAGAGACACCATCTCAAGGCTGGGTGGTGGTGACATATGCTTTTAATTCCAGCACCTGGGAGGCAGAGGCAGGTGGATCTTTGTGAGTTCAAGGATAGCCAGAAACCCTGTCTCAGGAGAGAAAAAAAAAAGACCCTGTCTTAAGATGAGGTGGGGAAATGAGTGAAAAAAACATCTGGCACAACCTCTGGCTGCCACATGCACCCACAAACCTAGGTACCCATACACATGTGCGTCCACACAGGCAGAGGGATGCACACACACATGCACCTCAGTATCAAGAGCAAAGTATCTGAGCATGTTCAGGACAAAGACAGTGGGGAAGAGGAGAACACACACTCTGAATCCTTACACAAGCTCAAAGCCTCTACTCTGAGTACAAGAGTTTTTGTATTCCTTGAATCCTCAGTGGTTTGCCGAAGAAATTTCACCATCTTCTAGCTTCCAGGTGTTGCAAACAGGCAATGTGGGGTCAATTTAACTCGTTTTCCTTTGTAAATAATTTGTTCATTTGGCCTGAAACTTGAAAGGTTTTTCTTTCCACCATAAGACTTCCGAAATGTTATCAGGATGTGCTTAGGTGTGTCTTTCCCGTATTGCCCCCTTTCTTTCAATATGCAGACTCAAGTATTTCTTTAGATAAATTTTCTATCCTTTCTTTCATTATTTCTCTAGTGGTAAGTCCTGAGTGCTACTGTTCAATTATTTCTAGCTTTCCAGAATAGAGTAACACTGAATTTGCTTATTCCCCTTGAAGTTAGGCAGAGGCAGGTGGATCTCTGAGTTCAAGGCCAGCCTGGTTTACAGAGTGAGTTCCAGGACAGCCAGTGCTATACAGAGAAACCCTATCTTGAAACAAAACAAACAAGTTTCCCTTGAAGTTAAGGGTGGGTTTGAAATACACTTTAGCTTAGGAACTTAGGAATCTACTTTCTCATCCAAGCGGACTTCAAGTTGGTGTATGAGTCACCAAGCTACTTGCAATGTGACACTCACAGGGAGACATAGCTTCTGTCAGCTGGGGTCCCTGAGTAACAGCTGCCAAGAGTGGACAGAGTCGGGTTGGGGATTTAGCTCAGTGGTAGAGTGCTTGCCTAGCAAGCACAAGGCCCTGGGTTCGATCCTCAGCTCAAAAAAAAAAAAAAAAAAAAAAAGTAGTTCTCAACCTGTGGATTTGACTCCTTTGGGCGGTCGAGTATCAAATATCCTGCATATCATATATTTACGTAACGATTCATAACAGTATGGAATTTACAGTTATGAAGTAGCAACAAAATGATGGGGTTGGGGATTTAGCTCTGTGGTAGAGCGATTGCCTAGCAAGTGCAAGGTCTTGGGTTCGGTCCTCAGCTCCAGAAAAAAAAAGAAAGAGTGGACAGAGTCCCTACTCTTGACTGGCACATAAATGTGCAGAACTAAGCACCTGAGCTCACAGGACTGTTACTGCATTATAACCTAGTTCTGTGTGTGTGTGTGTGTGTGTGTGTGTGTGTGTGTGTATATCCTTTTAGTATGCTCAGACTGATGCCTACCTTCTCCTTTAGTATTCCCACTGCTTGTATATTGAGCATCTCTTCCCTCATAGCTTCTTTTCATTAGTTTGTTTGTTTTTCTGTGGCTTTCTACTGTCCTCTGGGCTCTATCTACATGCTCCTTGCTCCTTGCTCAGCTCAAGTAAGTAAATGGATGGCACTGGAAGTCAAGGAGCTATGCATCTATCCCAGAATCCTGTCTGTTCTGATATCTCTATTCTTCTTTGGGTATACATATTTAGTACACTATGGAGGCTCACTCCTATAATTATAATCTCAACACTTAAGAGTCTCGGGTTGTAGGACTGTTTCAAGTTCAAAGCCAGCTTGGAGTACATACTGAGTTCCAGAGCAGCCTGGCTACAAAGTGATACCTTGCTTTAACACCAAAAACAAGCCAGTAATCTACACACAAATCATTTTCAATGTATGTATCACATGTTGACATACTATGTTTAGCTATTTTCTTTTTCTTTCTTTCCTTTTCTTTTCTTTTCTTTTTTTTTGGGGGGGGGGTTTTCGAGACAGGGTTTCTCTGTGTAGCTTTGCGCCTTTCCTGGAGCTCACTTGGTAGCCCAGGCTGGCCTCGAACTCACAGAGATCCACCTGGCTCTGCCTCCTGAGTGCTGGGATTAAAGGCGTGCGCCACCAACACCCGGCCATGTTTAGCTATTTTCTGTTAAGATTCCCAATTTTTAGCCTGGCAGTAGTGGCACACACCTTTAATCCCAACACTCAGTAGGTAGAAGCAGGTGGATCTCTGTGAGTTCAAGGCCAGCCTGGTCTACAGAGAAAGTCCATATAGCCAGGGCTATACAGAGAAACCCTGTCTTGAAAAACCAAAAGAGTTCTAAGTTTTACCCACTTACAGTTCTCTCAA
Organism: Peromyscus nudipes; assembly: GCA_902168325.1. Taxonomy (NCBI): domain Eukaryota; kingdom Metazoa; phylum Chordata; class Mammalia; order Rodentia; family Cricetidae; genus Peromyscus; species Peromyscus nudipes. Next base: position 48,299 of record CABHPH010132838.1, read on the forward strand.
AAGTATCTATATTCTTTACTCTAGCAGACTATATTCCAGCAGCCCTAGTACCTGGCAGACTTCTGCTATCTGGATTCTGCACTAGCCTGGGGGAAGAGGGCCAGACTAGGAGTCAGGGGAACAAACAACAAAGAAGTTTGGCAGGCACAGGGGCCTGTACAAACTACTTAGTAATATTCACGGAGCTCTCAGACTCCTGTCCAGTATTGCTTTAAAGTCCAAAGGTAAGATACGTGAATGTTCCACGGAGGACAAGGCAATATGAAAGGTGGGCTGCTGCTCTTATGGACTATTTCTGGTACTTCTTTTTTAATTTTTTAATCTTTTATTTTTATTTTTTATTTTTTTTATTTTCCAGAACTGAGGACCAAACCCAGGGCCTTGTGCTTGCTAGGCAAGCACTCTACCACTGAGCTAAATCCCCAACCCTCTGGTACTTCTTATTCATGCTGGGGGGTGGGGGGGACTTGCTGGTAAATACACCTATTGGAGGAAACTGACAAATTCTTCATGTGAAAAGTGAAAAATGAAGCCAGCAGTGGTGGTGCACACCTTAATCCAGCATTCAGGAGGCAGAGGTAGGAGGATCTCTGAGTTCGAGGCCAGCTTGGTCTACACAATGAAACTCTGTCTTGAAAAAAACAAAAACAAAAACAAAAAAACAAAAACCAAGCCGGGCGGTGGTGGCGCACGCCTTTAATCCCAGCACTCGGGAGGCAGAGCCAGGCGGATCTCTGTGAGTTCGAGGCCA
>CABHPH010132839.1:0-12316 GCA_902168325.1 Peromyscus nudipes
CCCAGGTCGCCCTGTTGAGCGGGACTCTGGACTGCGGCCGGGCACGCCCAAGCAGGTTGCCCTTTCTGCTCTTTAGAGCGTGACTCCCTGTGAGGGTAATGACTGGCACCTTGGAAGGACGCAGGCTTTCCCAGCCCGGTCACAGGAGAGCTCGGGACCACGGTTGCGACAGTTCACGGAGATCACTAGATTCTTGCTAGGCCCAGGCATGGTGAGCTTGACATGTCGCTACACGAAGAGTATCTTGCAGTGGGGCAGATGGGAAGAGGGTTGGGAAACTTATGAGTTCTTCCTTACGTACTGTCCGGGAAACAGGCCCAGAAAAGAAAGGGTTTTGCTCCCAGACACACAGTAGGCCTGCTGCAGAGGCTGTATTAAATCAAGGCCTCCTGAATTCCTAGCACACTGACTCAAGGTCGGGGAGCTGGGAGGGCAGAGGTACTCCCTCGAGGGTTGGGCGCTGGGACGGACTACCTCGATGAACCCCGGACAAAGGCTTAGGACTGCCCTTCGGCAGGCGGCGGTAGTCTTGTCCACATGCCAGCCTTCTGCCCATTATCCAATAGCTCATTTCTTCTCTTCCCCACAAAACGGCAAAAATGCTCACAGCACGTATTAAAGAACTTTATATGCTTGCATTTCTTGTTTTTATTGTGGTAAAATATACATAAAAAACCATTTTGAAGGCTACAGTTCAGAGGCATGTGTACATTTCTCACCCTGTCACCACCCACCCAGCCACAGAGCTCTTCCATCTTCCCAAATTGAGTGGATTGCATGTTTTCAACCATAAAACTACCCAAGAGTCCGTCTTCCTTCCTGCCCCTGGCCCCAGGCTAAAGGTCCTCTGTCCATTTTCTGGCGTCTGACCTTCAGGACAACACCGGAGGCCAGGAGGGCACAGACTGAGAGGAGAGAAGGGGCGAGAGCAAGACTTGGAGGTAGAGGGAGCATGGCGGTGCAAGCCTGTCATGCCAGCCCTGGGGAGGCTGAGGCAGTTAGAGACCAGTCGAGGCTATATATTGAGACCCTTTCTCAACAAGCAAGCAAACGTACCCTGCCCCCACCCCTTGACTCTAGGGCAGGGTTTTCTCAGCTGGCATTCTCTGGGAGCAGCTTCACCACTGGACAAGAGCGTCCAGGATTTCAGATGACTCTGTCCACTGAATGCCAGGAGTGTCCCCCACTCCTGTGATAACTCAAAGCTTCCTCTAAGGATGGGAATCGAGTCAGTCAGCTTCTCTCAAGCCTCAGGTCCATCTGTCCAGGGGGACAGCCATCCTGGTGGTTACTTTAGTTGCCATGGGACACGGAACACTCAAGGACTCATTAAACAGACTCCTCTCTTCCAGAATTGTATGACTTACAGAGAACTGTCCCTCTTGCCAGGGAGACCCAAGGCCTCTCAGTCCTTGAGGCTTATTGGTGAGGCAGGGCATTCCCCAGTGTCTCATCTGGGACCTTGAACAAGTCATTCTCTCTGTCCTCACTGCAGGCTGGCATAGGACTCAGAGGCTTTGTATGTCCAATTGCAAGGATATAAAGTATGAGGCCACAAGGGGGCAGCAACGGGCCAAGAATGGTCCATTGCGGCCAGGCTGAGAAACAGAACCCTGGCTTTCCACCTCTACCACGCTCTACTCGCTGCCGACCCATTGTCAAGGGACTGCCCAGCAGATTCCATGCACAGCCAAACCATTCGGAAGATAAATTAGGTGACTTCCAAGAGCATGGGTCCAATCCCAAGCCTATCACTCCAGCCTGGCTGTGCATTCCTGAGCAGATGACTACTCACTCTGAGCTTCAGATTTTCTATATGTAAAATGGACATAGTGATGCCTACCACTGCATCACTCTCTTTGCAGGACTGATGAGATCAAGTTCTTAGGTGGAGAGAGGAGTGCATTGCTAACTATAGTGTGTGGTGGGCTGGGGAGGCTATTCTGGATCTCCAAAGCAGCCATGGACACCAGTGAGCCACATTGGTCATTTTGGCCCACTACATCTGTCTTCTTTTTTTTTATTTCTGGTTTCCCCAGTTGATTTCGTCAACTGGCAGAGAGCGCGGTCTGCCCACTTATTGTCAGCTCCTCAGGGGGACAGAGGCAGGGACTTGACATAACCTGTGTGTGGCTGGGTCCCTTCTGCTAACTAAGGAATCTATGTGTATGGTCTGGTAAGTGTGCTGTTCTGTAGCCCTCAGTCCTTGGAGGAAAGAGGCCAGAGAGACTGTTGACACAGCCTCCTGCTTTTTTCTGCGTGCAGAGGAAGTGCTTTTGTCATCTGTGAAAATGGGCACGTTGGCTGGGCATCTCTCTTCAAGTTGTTCTAAGGACATACAGAGGGAAGACATGGACCCACTAGGCAGGACTCTGGTTACTACTAGGACTTGGAGAGGATATAGTGGGGACAGCCAGCGCAGGTCCTTTGGGGTGTCTGACCTGTTCTAGACTGTCTGTGTATTCCACAAAGCTGAACATACTGAACCACACTTGAATTGTGAGCATTACTGTCTCAGGCTACAGATGAGCGGCAGGAGGCATTATTTAAGATGCTATAACAAAGGCTAAGAATGTAGCTAAGTTGGTAAAGTGCTTGCCTAGAATGCATAAAGCCTTAGGTTCGTATCCCAGCACTGTAAAAAAAAAAAATGGGCATGGTGGTACACAACTGTAATTCTAGCACTTGGAAGTAGAGACTGCAGGGTGGTGGTGGTGGTGGTGGTGGTGGTAGTGGTGGTGGTGGTGGTGGTGTCAGAAATTTAAGGTTATCCTCAGCTACATAGTGAGTTCAAGGCTAGCCTGGGCTACATGAAAAAGCTGGTTTTATTTTTGAAGGGCTACAGCAAGATCTACTCTCCCATATTTTCTCATTTAAATATGACATTGACACTTTGCTCATTGAGAGGTGGGTCTGTCTTCTTCCCCTTCAATTGGGATGAACCTCTGACTCTGGCAGCAAGTGACAGTATGTGACTTTGGAGGCTTCATCATAAAAGGTGACACAGCTCTCTAGGAATCCTGCTACCATGCTGTGAGGAGGCCCAGGCCATTCCAACATGGCCATCGGGATCCTATCTGGCTGGCACCAGTCACCAGATGAGGAAGAGTCCAAGAGAGACCCACCCAGCTGGTCCTCTGAATCCTTAGAACTGAGAGAATGAATATTTTGAGGCAACAAGTTTAGAGTGTCCTTGCTTAGTAAGCATAGTAGAAGGGCATACAGGGACTTTGTGACATGTGACTGGTCCCAGGATTCTGCTGACATGTGTGGGTCCAGGCCTAGAACCTATACCCTCCTATCTCCTAACCCTGAACTACATCCTTTGGATTCTGGGATGGCTCTGCCCCCAGGGAAAGCCCCGTTTCCTCTTCAGCAGGAACCATCAGGATGAACTCAGCGGGAGGTGACCAGGGAAGTCTGCAAGCATAGGCACACCCAGACACACGTGTGTGGTTTATTCCTACACGGCACCTTTACACGGAGAGGGATGTGAAGCCGTGGCTGGAGCGGGTAGCTAGGAACCTTTGTTAGAGGTGTTGAAGCCCCTTCTCAGGGGACAGGGGTTTCTGTCACAGGTGTTTTGCTCAGGCTTGCAGGGACCAGCCTTTGGGTTCACGATGTCTGTACCACCTACGAGGAGGCCAGTTTCTGCCAGGCTGACCAGAGTTCTAGGTGGGAGACTTGGGGTCAGTGAGACCCAAGTTCTGAGCAGGAGGCATGTCTCCTTAGGGCTGACAAAGCCTCCTTCTGTTCCTGCTCTGGGTGAGGTGATAATGAGACCGGAAGTAGCAACTAATGCATCTGGGTCTCTTTACCCTACAGTCAGGGGTCACTGAGCTGCCTGCAGCTGGCTCCACAGTGAGGTATTCACAGAGCCCTGCCATTTTCCGAGGCCCGAGGATACAAGCTCCTGTGACAGGGTGGCTTCTGGAAGCCTACTGAGCTTGGGTAGAGCAAGGCCCTCTTGGGCTCCTTTCTTCCCAAGTGCTGGATTCTAGGAATCTTCGCCTGCCCTGTTGAACACAGGGTCCCAATGCGGCTGCCCGTGGCCAGGTCCAGAGGCAAGAAGGTGCAGCAGTCGTCCAAGGGGGTCTTGTTGGACAGTGAGAAGTCGGAGCAGTGGGGTTTCAGGGAACAGTTGTGTGTCTCTGCTAATCAGGTGATTGCAGGCCCAACCCGGAGTCTGTCCAGCCTCACCTGAGCCAAGCGTTTTCACCTTCGTCAGCTTTTCTAGGAAAGCCAGGCCCTGCCGGGGGGCCCCTTTAAGCACGAGTTTCCCTGGAGCAGCCTGTCTGTCTGCTTTCCTGCTGGCTTCCTGTGCAGGTTGTCTGGGGGCTGGCTGGCACACTCTCAAATGTTACAAGGCCACCATTGGCACATCCCATAAAGAAGATCAATATATTACTGTTTTGTTTTTACACAAGTTAAAAACATCCAAACGGATCTGTACAGGTTGGGAGCCATGTCTGAGGATCACTGGAAAAGGAGAGGGAGATGGAAGGTGATGAAGAGGCCTGGAAAGGTCCTTGTCACCCTCACCAGCAACCTCTACCCTGACGATTTCTTCAGGAACAAGTGTAGCCCACTTTCAGTGGGGCAGCTGGGATAAGTCCCAGGAGGATCCCCAATGGTTTTGAATTGGTAGGGCCGGATGTCAACCAAAACCCAGATGGCCAGCAAGGCAGATGACACATGTCAGCCAGGACCAAGCTCCAAGCCTTGGCCATGTGACCACAAAGTCACAAACATCGTTGGAAAACCTGACTGTTCACAGTCACTGTGAAACAGTGGTACTGAGACTCAAACCTCTGTATGATGGTATCTGGTCCCCATGGGTCCTCTCTCTTCCTCAACTCTCCCATCCCAACTCCTTCAGGCCCACCCTTGAGACCCTTTCCTGAAAGGTACCTTATGCCAGCAGCCAGGCACGGGCAGCCCGTCAGGGCCCTGGGAAAAAAAAAGGAGGTTTAAGTGACAGAGCAGGAGGCTGATGGCCTGTCAATACCTCCCCACCCTTCTTGGGACTTTAGGGAGATGGAGCCAGGGAGTTGCTACTTGAAGCCACTGGACTCCACTGAAGCAGGGTTTTCCCATCTGAGGACATAATGTCCCCTCATTGCACTTGTCCTGTCCTTCTCATGGGGCTTTGTGGGCAGCAATGGGACTCTCTGATGTAATGGGCATTGTGCTAGACATGTGCCAGCCAGAGGAGAGTGTGGTCCTCTGAAAAGGGTGGCATGGCTTCCTGGGGTCCTGAAAGCTTCCAGGCTTCGGGCAGGAATGCCTCCAAGAGAGTGACAGTGCAGGAGGTGACATATCTCCAGCCCTTCCTGGCCACTGTGATTCGATCTGGGAGGCAGACAGTGTCATCAGGATGAACCCTGGGCATCGGAGATGGGGTTGCCTGGGAACTTCAACAATGTCCACCCAACCATTAGACATGAGCATGGATGGGCTTCCTCAGGTAGCCTGAAGGGCTGGAGAGCTGGAGGTGAACAAAATGTCAAGTCCCCGGGGGACCCTGAAGCAGAAACATTCCACTCTGTTCCAAAGTACATGTATAGGGAAAACACATGGGACACACTCCCTGAGCCCCTTCCAAGTACATGCTGGGGTTCAGTTTGGGGACCAGAAGGTGAGGAGAGGAGAAGAGGGGTAGAATGCACCAGAAGGCAGAAATGAGGAAGAGAGGGGGCAGAGCCAGCAGACCAAAGCATCCCGGAAGGCACAGCATCGCACACACAGCACACAGCAGCCAGACTGCGTACCACAGGGCAGGGCCCGATGCCCTTCACAAGGCCCCGGGAGCCCGGTGCCCCTCGCTTGCCTCCACATCGAGGATGTTCCTGTGTTAAAGACAAAGGCTTGCTCACATGGAAGAAGTCTGTCCAGGCTCTGGGGAAACAGGGCTGGTTCTCCCCGTCTCTGCTGTCTTTTTTTTTTTTTTTTTTGTGTGTGTGTGTGTGTGTGTGTGTGTGTGTGCATGCACTTGGGTGCACATGAGTGTGGAGGTCAGGTCCTCAGGCACCTTCTTTTGTGTGAGACAAGGTATCCGTTGGCCTGGAACTCTGCCAAGTAGACTGGGCTAGCTGGCCAGTGGGCTCCAGAGATTTGCCTGTCTCCACCTCGCCAGCACATATTACCATGTCTAACTTTCCATGTGGGTTCTGGGGAACTGAACTCAGGTTTTCAAACTTGCAAGTGATTGACTACTTGAGCCATGTGCTCAGCCTCTGGCTGTCTGTTTTTTGAGACAGAGTCTCACGATGTAGCAGAGGCCTCCAACTTTCCATCCTCCTGCCTCAAGCTCCTGAGTGCTGGTTTGAAAGTCTTTATTTTCTCTCACTAATGTCTCTGACCCACCAGGAGGAGAGGAAGGTACAGAGGGTCGGAGGAACTCACTGGAGACCAGAGGACTGAGTAGAGGTCCCTGACCCTGGATCAGTTTGCATACTCCCCAAAGCCCTGACAAGGGTGCCTGGGAGTGAACATCTGGACGTCTCAGTGTGGATACCCAGCTATTTCATTTTCCCGTCCTTTTTGAGTACCACTTATAGGCCCTGATATGTAAACCCTCCAGCTTTCTACAAAACAGGAACTGAACTGTGGGAGTTTCACTACCAGGCCTTATCAAGGGTTATCAAGAGCTATTGCCATCAGGAAATGAGAGAGATCTGTGGGGAGGAGGGAAGGAAGGGCCTGTGTGTTTATGGAGGGGACTGGGGAAGAGGCTAGACCAAGCCACAGGGAAAAAAAGGATACCGGAAGGAAAGATGCCACAGGAGAATGAGAGAGCTAGGGAAGGTAGGCGGTGTGACTTTCCCAGTGACTGAAGAAATCTCAGGCCAGCCTGGTCTCAAGTCCGTAGGAAGTCAGATCCCAGTGAGGTCTTAGGCAGCCATGGTCAGGGTGGGGAAGGGGGTCCTGGTCACTCACTGACTTTGTGACAAGTCTGTGTGTCTGCTGGGCTTCCCTTCCCAGCCCCTAGCCCCCTCCCAGAACACCCCCAAATTCCTAATGACTCTAGAAAAAGCCAGTTCTGTTCCTGTCTTGGCTCCTTTCAACCTCTACCCAAGGTTAGCCTGAGATGGGTCTCCACTCCAGTCAGCTCTGCCTTGAGGCTGAATAAATAGAAGTAACCTGGGGTAGCAAACACTTCCTGGCCAGGCCTCCATCTCCACAGATGGCAGCATCTTTCAGCCACGCTGGTGGGAGGATCAGGTCCGCAGCACAAGGAGCTGTGAGGCTGGCAATGGCACTATGGCTGTTTGGAGCTCCATCCTGCTGAGACACTTACCACAGGGCAGGGCTGGTCAAGGCCTGGTGGGCCCGGTTCTCCCTTCTGGCCTTTCACTCCTTTCCGGCCAGGAACACCTCGCTCCCCCTGCATAAGAAGGAGATGGTAGGGTAGCCGTGATTCCCAGGCTTGGGACCCCTCCACCACCTCCCAGTGACATGCCCCAGGACCCAGCAGCCACCAGGCCCAGCTTTTGGTCCAGTCTCCCCCTCCCTACCTACTTGCCCCATCTCCCTTCTCTCACCCTCACCTTCTCTCCACGTTCACTCCGGTCGCCCTTTTCTCCCCTGGGTCCAGGGAAACCCTGACAGATGAAAAATGAAGCCTGAAATGAGGGCCAAGCCTGCTTCTCTGTGACATGATACCTCCACTCCTCTGTCATCTATCACCCTCCCTTGACCACACGTAACTGTGGCACCAACTGCCAGGCTCTGACTGCTAGCCTGTGTGCATGCTGGGTACCAACCAGGTGGGCACAGGAAAAGAGTACGTTTAGGGCCCCAGCTCTGTTCCTGGCTGGAAATCCTCACAGAGGTATATCTAGAACTGGTGGAGAGGAGCTTTTTCCTCCTGTCACAGACACAGCTGATACTGGCTCTGGCTTGGCTGGGACAGAGGAAACCTACAAAAGTCATGTAGCCATCTTCAGCAGCCTGAGAGAAGGTCACCTGTGCTCTCCGCCCTTGGCTCAGTTTCTTCTACGTTCATCTCTTAGTCTAAGGTCCATCTACTCAACCTTGTGACTAAGCATCCAGTGGAGCCCAGGCTGCGGGCTGGATGCTGGGACAGAAATGGACTTGATGTGTTTCCTCTCTTATGTCTTCTGGGGCAGGCTATGGAGGGCAGATGAGGATCTTGCTCAGGCACAGATGTATGGGGACAGATGTGGCAGGGCCATAGGGGATAGGCTGTTCTGATAAGGGATGGGTACTACAGGAAGTTGCTGAGGAAGTTCATCATCCAGCTGGGTGGTGGAAGAGGACTGGGGCTTGCTAGACAGAGAAAGCTCTTAGATACCACACTGACTCCAGGCCTCCCGGGAGGCAGCTGAGGCCACCCCACAGCTGCACAGTCTCTTTAGCTTCACCCCATTAGCCTCCCTGGGTCCAGAGCCTGAATGGGGTTCAGCATGGTTACTTTCCAACTGTGTCTCATCAAGGGAAGGTGACCCTCCCAGTCAGGAGCCTGGCTGGTCCCTCTCTTCCTGGCCCATGTTTGCTTACCATGGCAACAACACTCTCTCCTTACAGTCTAGGGCATATCCCAGAGGCCTGGCAGCTCTACGTCAGTCCCATTTCCCTGCCCACCTACACGACCTTCCCGTCTTGCTGACCACTCCAGCTCCAGGTGACAGGGGATCAAGCTTGGCCAGAGAGCAAGCTGCATTCCTATAACCCAAGGATGGCTAGGGTTGATTAGAGAGCCAAAGAGATTTGCTCTGCACCAGTAGAGGGAGGCAAATCTTCCTACTGATTTGGGTCCAGGAGGATACTTGTTTGGAGGGACTGGCTGAACCAGCGTTCTGGTGATTCCCACAGTGGGAAGGCAAAGACCAGAGAGGGAGAGGGCTGGGGGGTGTTGACATGGCTGTGCCGTGTTAAATTCCTAGACTTTTCCAGTGTGAGTCATTTGAAGCAGTTTGAACTATTTTTTGTTTATGCTGTGTTACCAAAGGCGGCCTGACGCAATCAACATCAAGCTAATACTTTCCTTTGTCTCTTCACAATACAGCCTTAACAAGGTCTCATTACTGGTCATCCGTACATTGCAACAGCCTCCTTATGCTCTTCTCACCTCCCTTTTACAGTCATCTATCCATCCATCCATCCATCCATCCATCCATCCATCCATCCATCCACCTATCACCAATCCATCCACCCACCCACCCATCTACCTATCCATCCATCCATCTATCCATCCATCCATCCATGCACCCACCCACCCATCCATCCATCCACCCACCCACCCATCCACCCAACCACCCATCTACCTATCCATCCATCCATCTATCCATTCATCCATCCATCCATCCATCCATCCATCCATCCATCCATCCATCCAATCATCCCTCAGCTATCATTCCTGTCCATTAATCCATTTTTACCTATCCATTCACCATCCATCCATTAATCCATTCCCCACCATCTTTTCATCATTCTTCCTTCAGCCACTATCCATCCATCCATCCAACCCCTTCATCCATCATCCACTGTCCATCTAACTGACTGTGTCTATCCATCCTCTACCATCTGTCAACCCATTAGCCATTCTCTACTCATCCATCAAGTTTGTCAATTTTCCACTGTCCCTTTGCTGTCAACCTATCATCCATAGGTTGTACTCCAGGTATGTCCATAGTGACATCTCCAGAGTACTCCAGGGGATGTCACTGGACTTTGTGCTGAGGACATAGGGAAGCCAGTCAGCAGTGGCCCTCGGGGATGGGCCACACTTGACCTAACCAGATTGCTATGTGCATGGTCAACTTGAGAGCAGAAGACGTCCACAAGAGGGCCCAGTCACTCACAGTGAATCATAAGAAACTTACATCGAGTCCTGGTTCTCCAGGTCTGCCCTGAGGAGAGATACAGAGGGTGTGTGAGGGGGTGGAGATGGGATATTATGTACTCAGATGTGGGGGAGTTCAGCCCAGTGGCTGGTAACAGACAAGAGGCAGGGCAGGGGGTGTCACAGAGCCATAGCCATTGGTCCTGTGGGGTCCAGGGACTCGGCAGGGTGCAGAGGATGAGCCCCCCAAACGGAGTGACATGATGGGTATGTGGTCACAGTGGGCAGGGGCCTCAAGGTAAGGCAGTTACCTTCTCTCCTTTGGTTCCTGGCAGCCCAATGAGACCCGGTGGGCCAACTGGTCCCTGGGTGGAAAAGGAGAGGGTCAGCAGGCGTGGTGGGCACAGGACACAACACCTCTAGGGAAAACAAAACTCATGATACTCACAGGCAGGCCGTGAGGGCCTCTCTCGCCCGACACACCCTTGTCTCCCTTGGCTCCATCCAGGCCCTGAAAGTGAAAAGGAAAACCAGTCAGGAGAGGGGACGGGGCAGGCAGGACAAGGAAGTGTGGGTCTGTGTGGAGACTGAAGTGTACATGACAGGTGGAAGAGAGAGAGAGACGCCAGGCTCTGTCAGGCCTGGCCCCAGCTTGCTCCATGATAAGAGTGAGTCACATGTGTGTACATTTTCCCTTCTTCCACACACAGGGCCCCCACGGTGGTCACCATATACCACAGAAGCAGTTTGGCTGACCACCACCAGCTTTTTGAAGCCCAGACTTGGACCAGGACCCTCAGCGGATATCTCTTCAAACAATGGTGTGTTGAAGCTTGGGACAAAATAGGATCAGAAACAATGCTTGGTCGCTACACCAGGTCAGGGCTCTGTGACTCAGAGTCCTCCACAGGGCCTCTGAGCTGGGGAGGGAGAGATTAGATCCTGTATGACAAGAGGTGAGACCAGCTAGTCTTTCACCCTGTATTTGCCTCCCTTGAGGCTGGCACATGGCACAATACACTTGAGGTTTTGATTTAAGAGACGAGACTATGACATGATGAAATGCACACCAAAGCCAAGACTTCAAGTCCAGGCGGTGGACAGTCAAGATGCAGATGTGTATGGGCAAGAGCTGGGGAGGGGGGCAAGGAAGGGGGAGCAGAGGAAGGTGGCAATGGGCAAGGGGTGGAAATGGGCAAGGAGGCTGATGTAGTGGGAGATGGGCTGGAAGAGGGATACAGTTGGGGTGCCTAGGCAGAGGAAGAAGGAAAGGGCAGAGCCCCAAATGTGGGACGGAGCTGCTCTGGGGCCATTGTTAGGGCACTGGGAATGTACCAGCTGAGCAGGGGCCTCACTCTGTCCATTAATAAAACTTTCTGAATGAACAGGGTGTGTCTGCACTCACCTTGGGACCCTGGATCCCCTGAAGGCCCTGGAGGAAGAAAGCAGATCAGTAGGGCTGTGTGACTGAGTGGAAACTTTTGAGGAATCAGGCTCAGACCCTCTTGAATTAGGCTAGTCACTGGCTCCTGAGGCCTGCCTTGGGCTCTGGTGTGTCCCACTGATGTACCCTGCTCCCCACAGAGACAAGCCTTCCCTCCCCTGGGCCACCCCCACCCCAGACCCCAGGTTCACTAACCACTCAGTATCCCAGCTGCTTTAGGTTAAAATGTCCTTACCATGGGGCCAGGGGGGCCAGGAGGACCTGGGGGTCCTGGCTCCACTATGATCTGGGCCTAGGAAGGGTTAGAAATGAGTTAGTTACCCTATGTCTGTTACCTCTCTTCTGTTCACCCTCTGGAGCACCCCCACATTCTTGCAAGCACTCCTGGGTGCCACACGCTGAACCCTTGAGGCAAGGCTCCTTCTTGCCCCCAGGAGGGTGCAACTCAGTGAAGGCCCCCAGTCTTTTGGGTCTCAACTGGAAGTGAGGTGGAGGACAGTCTGAGGCTCCATCACTCCCCCTTTCCCACTGTCCTGTGTTGTGTCAGGTAAAGTGGCTTCTCTGTAACCGAGGCTCAGGGACCCCACAAGGTTTGGGCTCAGTGTGGGCCCCCCCCAGTCTCAGTTACCCCTTACCAGGCTCTCTTGTAGGTGGTCAGATGCTGACTCTCCTTTCTCTCCCTTGGGACCATCAGCACCCTAGGGCAGAGTGGCCTGTGAGTTCTTGTTCATCCTGAGGTCACTTCCCTCCCACTGGGCTCCGTTGCCACCCTCCCCCGCAACGGCAGTGATGAGTTGGCCTCTTTCGTTTTTATCAGTTCTCCCCAAATCACATGCCCTGCGTAGGGAGCAGAGTAGTATGTCAATGGCACAGACCAACTGTGTCTGGTGGTGCAGAGGCTGAGGGTTCAAATCCCAGTGCCACCTCTGGCTGAGTCTTCTTCCGGAATACACAGGAAGGGCTGGGAGGCAACGTAGCTTTTCTTTTTCCTTCTTCTTCTTCTTCTTCTTCTTCTTCTTCTTCTTCTTCTTCTTCTTCTTCTTCTTCTTCTTCTTCCTTTCTTT
>CABHPH010132839.1:14406-47417 GCA_902168325.1 Peromyscus nudipes
CACACACACACACACACACACACACACACACACACACACACACACACGATACCCAGTACGACATTGACGTAGAAATGAAAGGCTCAGAGACCTTCTCTCCATCGATTCCTGGGGCGCCAGGCAATCCAAGTTCACCCTGGAAAGGAACAATTGGCAAAAGGAATTATGCCTTCCTCAACAGCCAGTGGGTTAGTGGCCCAAGGTGGGAGCTGCTGCCTTCCTGGTTAGCTCACAGCCCCCGGGTTGGGTCCCTGCAGATGGACTTCCAGGAGGGTGCCCACTGTCTCTGTGTATTCAGCCTGAAGGGCAGCTGGAGTTGGTAGCTGTCACTGCCAGCTGGGGTACTTAAGATTAGGACTACAGGGTTCAGTGGCTTGTTCTAGGTCACAGAGTCCAGGGATGCTAGTGTCAGAACCAGACCCTGCCCAACCTGGGCTCTTAGTTCTGAGAAAAGGAGTAATGAACAGGTATATACCACAGAATGGCTATGTACATCTGTGGGCCACTCTATGTCCCAAGGGCTCCATTCTTCAGTTCAGGCTCTCTTCTCAAGAGCTAAGGTCTAAAGAAGGGGTGTGAGTTGTTTAGGAAGGGGCAGGACCCCTTTCTCTGAGCTCCATAAGTCAGGCTAGTATGCCAGGAGGAAATTGGGGTACATATATCAGAGAGGAAGTGGGACCTAGAGATGAATGCTTGGGGGTCCCATAAATGCAGCTACACTAACCTTGGCTCCAGGGATCCCTGGTGGCCCCGGAGCTCCCTGCGGCCCAGGAGGACCCTGTATGCAAAAGATCAAGCCAGTTATGGTTGGACAAGACCCTCCACCGCCTACCAAGCCTTCTCACCTCAGGTCCCCAGCAGCTTACTTCCCACCCAGTCAAATCAGCTCTTACAGCATGCAGCTTGGTTTGGCCTTCAAGTCTACAGAGGGGTCAGTAAGAGGGTACTGGCCATTGGAGGAGATACTGGTGTCCACGGCTGGAGGGGCCTCTGCCCTCAGAGAAGTTCTCCTCCAACATGACTTCCTTTATAACACTCCCCTGCTTAAGATTTGGCAGTGGCTCACCTTTGACCCTCACAATAAGCTTAAGTCTTTTCTAGCGTTCAAGACAGGCCAAATATGCAGCTGGAACAACGGCCTGGTCCTGCCGCTTCTGCTGGTCCTGTGAACTCACTGACCATCCGGATCTGTTGTCTGCTGTCCCGGAAGCCCCCCAGTCGCACGGCAGACTGTGTGTCCACACTGTCTCAAGCGCTGACCTCATTCTAAGCTCTTGTACCAACACACTCAGATGGCCAACTCATGCTCTCCCCCAGGGGCCACATCTTATACAGCTCCTCTGACCTTGTTTCAAGTTCTCCTCTTCTCAGCCAGCCCCCTTCTTATCGATGTCCCCGTTGTGATGGCTCTGGGCTTATTTCCTCCACCCTTCCCTCCTCCTTTAGGGTCAGGCTCAGCACACATGTCCCCGTGAGCTCCCTGCCTCAAGCCCTCCCCATATCAATGATCACACACTTACACAACTCCGCCTGGCCACCCCCAGTACACTGGTAGTTTAACATCCTTACACTCAAGAACTAACTAGAGCTCCCATTGCCCATGACATTCAGTCCTCTACTTACTTTTGTACCCCCACCGACCTCCTGGCCCCCTGAATAAGGATTCCACCATATGTTTCCCATAAGCCTGGGATATACCATGCACCTCAGGCCCATATCACACCACACCACACCACACCACACCACACCACACCACACCACACCACACCATGCAGGCCAGTGTGGGCCATGGTTACCATCAACTTGTACTTCCCAGAGGCCTGTGGAAGGTAACTAGAATTGATACTTAGGCAGGGTTGGGCACTAATGCCCACTTTAGTCTCTGACGACTACCTCACCCCATCTTATATCCCTCCCTGAACCTAAGAGCAGTTGGCACCACCTCTTATTAGAAGCTCTAGCTCTCCTGACAGCGGTATCTAGGAAATCCCCAGAGGCACAGTTGGGTTTGGTGAGAGTGCTTTCCCTTTTTGCCTTGGCCAGTGGGAAGCTCAGGGCTCTCTGAGTCACATTCACAGAAAGTCTTTCAGCACTGTGTGGATCTCCACACAGGACCAATTTCCACATTAGGTGCCTGAGGAAACCCAGGTCTCTGTGCTGTATTGTCCTTGGTCCCATAGGTAAGACACAGTGAGCCATTGCTTCCTCAGAAATGGACATAAAGGGTGCATCCAGGGCCTCATGAGGAACACTCTTACCTTCAGGGCATCTAAGATCCGGCCATCATAGTCGATTACCACTGTGTCACCTTGTTCTCCCTTGAGGCCTGGGGGACCCTGTGGCCGGAGAGGAAGAGCTGCATCATGGGTGACATAGCAGGTCTTTTCATCACATTCAGAGACGAGGAGCCCAAGAGTTTGTCACCCAGGCCACAGGCACACCTGGGCACCACGGTCATCATAGCATGCTGTTCGTTCGTTAAAGGTCCCACGAGGGAAGTGGCAGGGAGCCTGGGGCCAGCTGCAGAACACGCTGCCCCCTGACCGGAGGGAGGGGCTGCCTATGGTTTGCCTTCATGTGGATACTCAAATCCAATGAGGTCCGGTTCTCGGGGAAAATGGAAAGCCCAATACTACTGTTTTATTTTTTGGGACAAGGTCTCACTGTAGAGCCCTATCTATCTTGGAACTTGCTTTGGCCTCTAACTCAGAGATCTACCTGCCTTTGGCTCTCAAGTGCTGGGATAAAAGGCATGCACCACCATGTTCACCTTGAGTGTGTGTGTGTGTGTGTGTGTGTGTGTGTGTGTGTGTGTGTGTGACAGGATCTCTAGGTCAGGCTGGCCTTAAACTTATTATGTAAGTTAGGATGACCTTGAACTTCTGATTTTTCTATCTCCACCTTCCAAGTGCGGACACTACAGGTGACAGGTGCACACTACCATGCCTGGTTTATGCAGTGTGAGGAACCTAAAGCTTTGAGCCCAGGGCTCCATGTATACTAGGGAAGCACTCTAGGGTCTGAGCTACATCCGCAGTCTACAAAGCCTCCTTTTGATGGGGAGACTTTTAAATGTGTCCAAATAAAGCAACCCAACTGCCCAAAATCCCTTCTAAGACACTGTGTTGAGCAAGGGAGGCTGATTCCACCTTATTGACTGAGTCGGGGTCTCTCCATTAAACCCAGAGTTCGCTGATATGGCTAGTCTTGCAACCAGCTTGATCTGGGGATCCCCTGTCTCCACCTTTCATGGAATTATGTGTTGGCCACCATGCCCTCCCACCTGTTTGTCACACTTGCTTGGTAAGTGCTCTAGCTGAGCCATTTCCCCAGCTCCCGGAGGACAGGGGGTATGTGATGGTCTGGGAAAAATGTAGCCAAAGATGGGACACTATAGTCAGCAGAAAGACATGTCCACACCAGGCAGGAGAGCTGTCTGGGGAATGCAAGGGAGCCGAGAAGGGAGAGGCCCCTCACTCTTCCTGACTTCTATTTTAGTCTCTCCCTGGCTGACACTTGGAAGTTTTCATTATAACAGACAAGCTCATCTGCAAAAGGAGCTGTACTCTTTCTGAGAAATGTCACATACGAGTCTGCTAAAAATTTCAAATGTACTATGTCTCAAGTCCAACCGCCTTGGGGCATATGTATAAGGAGTCCTTTGATGTATGTTTTCTCTCCTAACTCCCTTCTCCAGCTGCAAGCCTTCAGCGTACAAAAAGAAAAGGTCTCTTCAAGGACAGAATTTTGTGGGTAAGGAAAATAAAATATTCCAGTACATTCCTAACGTCTAAGTTTAGCCCTAGATTAAGTAGCTTTAAAATCCCAGATCACATACATAGCTGAACTACTTAGGCACATCCCCCTCTTAATACCTGCACTTGATTCTCTTCAAGTGCACATCTTTCTGCTTCATAAACAAACTCGCTAACTTTGCTTTGCTCTTGGGACTGGAAAGATGGCTCCGTGATTAAGAGTGCACACATACTGCTCTTGCAGAAGACCTGCGTTTGGTTCCCAGCACCCATATCAGGCAGCTCACAACCACCTGTAATTCCCGCTCCAAGAGATCTGATGCCCTCTTCTGGCCTCTGCAGGCACTGCACTCACATGCACAACCCCTCCGCCCCCCCCCAGGTACATGTATATATACATAATTAAAAATAACATCTGTGGTGGATGTCAAGGACCAGGGTGAACCTGAGTAGAGTCCCTCAGGCTCTGAGTGGGGCTCCTTAGGTTAGACTGCTGGCAGTATTGAGTTACAGCACATTTCAGGTGCTGGTGACACATGAGTTGGTTACAAAAGATCTGGGGGCTAGAGGCTAGAGAGATGGTTCAGTCGTTAAGAGCACTTGGTTTTCTTGCAGAGGGCTTGGAAAAGCAAGACCATCCCAAAGCAGGCAAGGTCATGCCTAATGATAAGTATAAGACTAGTGTTTGAATATGCAAAGAAGATTCTAGAAGAGTATACAGTTAGCTGGGAAGGGAGAGAGCTCTCACTTAACAAGTGGGATTCTTCCCTTTATACAGCCATATTTTAATTTTCACTATAGGCATGTGTTATGAAAAGTTTTACAATCACCAAAAAATTTAAGAAAAAAAGATGCCTAGGGCTTGTTGCTTCACCAACCCTCTGGGACCCCTGCCGCGGACAAAGGACTTCTGGATCCCACCAGTGTAGCCAGAAGGAATGCTGCTTACCCGGGGCCCTGTGGCTCCGTCTGTGCCTGGGTGGCCGGGCTCCCCCTGTGGAGACACATGGATGTCTGCTGGTGTGAGATTCTTATGCTCCATCTCACCTCCGTCCCCTCTTCCCCAGAGAGGCCAGCGCCCATGTGCTGGGGCCTCATAGGCCGTGTAGAAGAACAGCCTTCTACACTTAGTAGTGGTGGAGATTCTGAGGCCCAGGAGCCCAAGACTACATGATAGCTTACCCCAGAGCTGGGCCTGAACGAGGCCTTGCGCTGGCTCTGAACCATGGGCCACCCTCCCTCTGACCACCCTGCTTGTGATTCAAAGGGGATCCCTGGCCCAGGCCCTCTGGGACTTGTTCTTTAAAAGTGCAAATTAAGAGGTAAAATCACGTTGTCCCCTGGTGACTGGGTGACAGTGTCAATGGGGCCTTCAGGTACTAGGCGGAGCACTGTGATATCACCTTCAGTCCTGGGGCACC
Source organism: Peromyscus nudipes (assembly GCA_902168325.1). Classification (NCBI taxonomy): domain Eukaryota; kingdom Metazoa; phylum Chordata; class Mammalia; order Rodentia; family Cricetidae; genus Peromyscus; species Peromyscus nudipes. Next base: position 19,583 of record CABHPH010132839.1, read on the forward strand.
GTCCGCTCCATTCTCTCCTTGGGGCCCCACATCCCCTGGCTCACCCTGAAATGGAGAAATTATCAGTGAAAACAAGCAGAGGCGCTAGCCTGGGGCCACTGGGCCTTGTGCTCAGGCCTCCTGGTGAATGCGGTCCTTCTGGGCTGGGGGATGGAGCTCAAAGCTCTCTCTAGCCTGAGGGGTTTAGGACCACGACCATCCCCCTTCTGGTCTGGATCTTGGCACACTCCTGGGGTAGCTCAAGAGACTATGCAGGTGCACATGCATGTGAGTACACATGTATGTGAGTGCACATGTATGTGAGTGCACATGTATGTGTGGAAGTCAGGGGGACTCTGAGTGTCGCTCCATTAGCACCATCTATAATTTCTTCTGTTCTTGTTTTTGAGACAAGATGTATCTCCCTGGCTTGGAACTTGCTACATAAGTAAAGCTGGCAGCCAGCGAGCCCCAGGGAGCTGTCGGTCCTCCTCCTCAGTGATGGGCAGCCACCATGCCTGCTTTCTTAAATCAATAAATTCCCTTTTTGAATTTAGCTTTTGAGACAGCTCTGGCTGTCCTGGAGCTCACAGAGACCCGCCTGCCTCTGCCTCCCGAGTGCTGGGATTAAATGAATGCACCACTGCACCTAGCCCCCGCTTTAAAAAATGTGGGTTCTAGGGATCAAATTCACATCCCTGTGCTTGCAAGGCAGACATTGGGCTAACAGCCATCACTTCAGTCTCTTGGGCTTCTTCTGAGTCAGAGTCTCACTTTGTAGCCCAGGCTGGCCTCAAACTCAGATCCTCCTGCCTCAGCCTTCTGAGTGGTGAGATTATGGGTGTGTGCCACCATGCTTGGTCCAAGAGACATTTTGGAGGCAGGCTGGCTAGGAGCTTGGTGGCTGTGACAAAGGGTTTGGGGCACAAGGTGTGAAGACAGGGTCCTATCCCCAGCTTGGCACTAGGCAGGGCATGGAGAGACTAAGGTGGGAACCAATTAGACTTAGGGTAGGGGAGACAGACGGTCTGGATAAGAAGCCAAGCTGCTGCCAAGGTGTCCAGGGCCCACTGCTTTCTCCCTCTGGCCTGTCCTGGGAATTGGCCCATAGCCCCATGAAGTGAAAGGGCCAGGAAAAGGGCATCTCTGGGTAGATGGCAACTTTGGAGGGTGGAGGGTAGCAGACTTTGAGGAAGAGGGTTGCATACTTACCTTGGGCCCTGGGGGTCCAGGGAGTCCTGGCTGGCTGGGCATCCCATCATCCCCCTGAGAAGATAACAGCTGAGGCTGAAGCCACTGCACGTGGACACGTGGGCACATTTTTGAGTGATCCAGCTGGCCCCTACCTGCTCTAGACTCACTGCACACCTGTCTGGCCCAGGCACTAGTGGCAGGTACTCCCCGCACTTAGCCCTCTAAGACAGGGCCTGAGTAGAGCCATCTCAGTCCCTACAAGCAGCCTAGAACCAGCTTCAGTAGGTTTCTGCAGACATAGGCCATGGACAAGTGAATGGGAGCAAATTCACCAGTCAACAAAGAGCTGGTGAGCATTCCTTAGGGACCAGAGCACACACAGACCCTGATCTGTGGACATGAGGGTGAAAACCAGAAGGCACTGTGCCTACCTAGCACACGGGGAGGGACCTAGGGACAGCCAGCCTTCTGGAGCATGGGGCAGTTTTGCTGAGACTTGGATGGGAAGAGGCAGCCAGCTTGTCACAAAGCAGAGAACATTCCAGGTCGGTGCTTGGTTCTCAAACCTACATGTTCAGTGATCCAGAAGGCTGACTTAAAGAGACCCCAGCCACACCCCAAAGTCTCAGGTGGGTCTGGGTGAGCTGCAGTTTGCTTTCCTTCTCTCTTCCCTCCCCTCCCCTCCCCTCCCCTTCCTTCCCCTCATCCCCTTCCCTCCCCTCCCCTTCTCTCCTTTCTCTATCTTCCCCTTTTCCTCCTTTTGATGTAGGGTCTCATGTAGCCCAGGCTGGCCTCGAACTCACTACGTAGCCAAGGATCACTCTCCTGCTTCCACTTCTGGAGTGCTAGGATTACAGGTGTGCACCACCACACCTAGCTTACATTGTCCTGTGGGTCAGAACCAGGGCTTTGTGCTACTCGGGCATTCTGCCCCCTGAGCTACTTCCCGAGCAACCAGAATTTGCATTTCTGACAAGGCCCCAAGAGATGGTGACAGTGCTGGGGATTCGAACTTAGGTCTTCATGCTTAAAGAGCAAACATTTTAACCCACTGAACCATCTCCCCAGCCCCTAGCAAAGGAGATTTTTAAGACAGTGAAATTACTGTTAGGTATGTTACTGGAGGGCACAAGTCACTACACATTTGTCCCACAGCAGCACTAGGCACCCTCCTGTGAACGGTGGACTTTGGGGGATAACGTGTCAATGTAATTTCTTCGATTGTGACACATGTGCCACTCTGACAGGGGATACTAACAACAAGGGAAGCTACATGAACTACACATATGAGAGGCAGAGGTGTGGGGGTGTGGGTTCTGTGGTGGGGTGGGCAGGGCGAGTGTGTGCGGGCCATACAAGAAAGCTCTGGACCTTTCCCTCAGTTTTGCTGTGAATCTAAAACTACACAGAAAACAAAGTATTTCTAAAAACCAGAACTGGGCGGTGGTGGCGCATGCCTCTAATCCCAGCACTCGGGAGGCAGAGGCAGGTGGATCTCTGTGAGTTCAGGGCCAGCCTGGTCTACGGAGCAAGTTCCAGGACAGCCAGAGCTACACAGAGAAACCCTGTCTCAAAACAACACCACCACCAAAACCAATCAACCAACCAACCAACCAACCAACCAACCAACCAACCAACCCCACAAACAAACAAAACAACCCCCAGCCGCAAAACCAAAAACAACCACAAACCCAAACAGCCAAGGTGTCTCGTGGGTCAACCCTCACAGCTTGATGTGAAGCCAAAGCAGTCAAGATACGCCATGCCCCCATTTGACAGGTGAGTAAACTGAGCCCTACAGATGCAGTGACCTGTCTCTCCTTTGAACTGAGTCTCTTAACCTCACTGCCTCAGTCTTCCCGGGGGAAGTTGAGGGAAGAAGGTGGAGAGCGAGGTGAAGGAGCAGGGGGGGTGCTGAGCACGCACCTTGGGTCCTGGAGGTCCCTTGGGGCCCTGGAACAAGAGAAGGGAGGTGTTAGAAGGGGAGTGAAGGCAGGAAGGTCAGGGTTCGAGTTCAAGGTCATCCTTGGCTACATAGTGAATTTGGGGCCAGTCTGGGATACATGAGACCTTGTCTCAAAAATGCCAAATCAGGGCTGGTGAGCTGATTCAACCAGTAAAGGCACCGGATGCCGAAGCCTGGCGATGATCTTAGTTTAATCCCTGGACCCAACTTCTCCAAGTTGTCCTCTGACCTCCATGTGGGTGTTGTGGTGTGTGAATGCCTTCACACAGATACATAATCATAAAAATAAAAAAACTCGGGCTGGAGAAATGGCTTAGAGGTTAAGAGCACTGACTGCTCTTCCAGAGGTCCTGAGTTCAATTCCCAGCAACCACATGGTGGCTTACAACCATCTGTAGTGAGGTCTGGTGCCCTCTTCTGGTCATACATGCTGTATACATAATAAATAAATAAATCTTTAAAAAAAAAATAAAATAAAAAAATAAAAAACTCAACCCCCAAATAAAACAAAGGAAAAGAAAACCAATACCCCAAACTAAACAAAATAAAAAGAAAAGCCAGGGAGCCGGAGAGATGGCTCAGCGGTTAAGAGCACTGGCTGCTCTTCCATTGGTCCTGAATTCAATTCCAGCACCCACATGGCAGCTCACAACCGTCTGTAACTCCAGTTCCAGGGGATCTGACACCCTCACACAGACACAACAACAATGCACAGAAAACAAACAAAAAGAACAACAACAACAACAATGAAGGATTTGAAGCCCTTTTCAGGGCTCCAAGGGAACTATGCACCCATGTGGTACACAAATTTATATGAAGGCTAAAGATCCATATACATAAAATAATAAAATGATAATAAATGAAATAAAAAAGAAAACCTAAACCCAAACAACAAAACATCCCCCCCCACCAAAAAAAAAAAAAGAAAGAAAAAACCCCCAAATTCTGACACATCCAAAAAGTTGGATACACTTCAAGGAAGCTTCTGTATGTGGGGAAAAAAAGTCATTCTCAAAGTTATCCATGCGGCCTGGAGAGGTGGCTCAGTGGTTAAGAATGAAGCCTTCCAGGTGCTCCTGGGGCTGTCTTGTCATTTTCCTTTTATTAAGGGTGACATCACATCGCAGAGGAAGAGGCAGGCGTGGCTAGAAGCAGAGATGCTCAGCCAAGTCCTAGGGCAGCTTCCTTGCGCCTCGAGCAGTGGCTGTGTTGGGGCTCAAAAGGTGACAGAGGAACTGGGTCTCTCATCCAGGAAGGGAGGTTCTAGAACTCTGTCCAGGTTGGGGACACAGGGATGGGCACATAAGCATGTACATCTCCATAACCCTAGTGTGGGGATGTGAGGCGGGAGGGCTTATCTCATCCACTTGATTAGATTCAGAATCACCATGGAGGGCTGGAGAGATGGCTCAGAGGTTAAGAGCACTGGCTGCTCTTCCAGAGGTCCTGAGTTCAATTCCCAGCAACCACAGGGTGGCTCACAACCATCTGTAATGAGATCTGGTGCCCTCTTCTGGCCTGCAGGCATACATGCAGACAGAATCACCATGGAAACACACACAGGGGGCCTCTGTGAGGGCATTTCTGGAAAGGTTCAGCTGAATAGGGAGGACCCACTAAAAGTGGGCAACACTGTCCCATGGACTGGGGGTCCTGGACTGAGTAAAAGGAGAAGGTGGTTGAGCAGCAGCATTCACAACTCTTTGCTTTCTAACCGTAGACACCGTGTGGCCAGCTGCCTCAGGCTTCTGCCACCACGCCCTCCCCCCAGTGATGGACTGTACCCTCAGCCTATGAGCAAAAATCAGTCTTTCTTACTTTAAGTCTCTTTTTGCCAAGCACATTGTCATAGCAATGAGGAAAGTAGCTATTACAGTGGGAAAGAGGCTTCCCTCCCCTGGGGCCACAGCCCTGCACTCTAGCCTTGCAGATACCCTGGACACTCACCATCTCGCCATCTTGTCCAGGTTCTCCTTTGGGACCCTAAGGAGGTATGTGAAAATAGCAGTGAGTGACCCACAGATGCCACATTAACTGAGCCTGAATCTCATGCCAGGACATGGGCAAGGGTTCTAAGTAGAGCATCCAAATTCACCTTCTTTCAGCCCTGAGAAGTGGTTGTTATAATGTCCCCACTTCATAGATGAGAAAGTTGAGGCTTTGGGAGTTATGCACCTATTGTGACAATGGATGGATGGGCCAACTGAGAGGACCAGTCCTGATAGGAGCCCCTGGTCACCTAGTAGAGTCTCTGCACTGGAGGGAAGGACAGGTTGGAGTCTCTGGGATGAGAGAAATATTTTCTGCGGACTGGCCTCACATGGCCTTGGGGAGAAACTGAGGCTCATTAGTTAGAGAAAGGGAGCAGGGAGAGGAATAGAAGTTGGTGGAGAATTGCAGATAGAGGGCTCACCTGCGGGTCTCTGGGTCAGAGCTGGGGTGAGGATTTAGACTGAGCTTGCAACTCAAGGTTAGGGTCCATGGGTCTTTTAGGGTTAGGCTTGGGTTTGCGGTCAGGCTCAGAGGCAGAGTCTGAATAATAGTCTGAGCTGGGGCATGGGACAGAATTTGAGGTCAAGGTCCTGATTAGGGCTAAGAAGCAGATCGGATGTGGATGGAGTTAGAGTTGGGTCTAGGTTGAGTGTGTGCACTGGGTAATGGTTGGCGTTGGGCCTGCTAGGAATAATGCTGGTTTGGAGTTGGCTCTGGGAATCAGGGTTCAGCGTGTGAGCTGATACAGGACCAGCTCTTGGAGGCCCCAGTTCCATGCCTTCTCTTACCGCTGGGCCTTGAGCTCCTCTGGGGCCATCTTTCCCAGTGTCACCAGGAGGGCCTCGGGCCCCAGGTGGTCCAGGTGGTCCAGGAGGTCCTGCAGCTCCATCTTGCCCTTGGGCTCCCTGAAAGACACATGGTTTGACTTGACCCTGGTAAGGTTCTAGCTTCCAGAAAGGGGCCTTCTTAGATGGGCAACCCTTGTGCTTTCCTTTTGCCCAGCCCTTGAGGCAGGCACAGGCTTTGAAATTGGGCTCTGGCTGCTTCTTGGTAGCTGCAGGAGGAGACCTTGGTGGAACAGACCCAACAGGACCTAGCTGCCACCTTCTCAGCATCTGAAGCCTGAATCTGTTGTCAGGAGGGGAAATGGCATGTGCTGGGTGGGTGAGACAGTGTCTCCTGCAAGAACGTCCTACTTGGTCCTCTCTGGCTGCATTAAAAGGGGCAGACATGCACGAGTGGGCATTTATTTTATGCTCACACACAACTGCATATGGCTATTTGTGGTAGCTTTCTTTGTAACTGCCCGAAATGGAAGCTCTCAAAATATCCCTCCCACAGGCAAGAGGCTGAGTTCTTTGTCATATTATAGCATGCCACTCAGCAGTAAACAGAAAAGGAACAGGCAAAGCCCAGCACTTGGGAGGTTGAGGCAGGAGGATTGCTGTAAACTTATGGCCAGCCTGAATTACAAATGAGTTCCAGAGCCAGATGGTGGTGGCACGCGCCTTTAGCCCCAGCACTCAGGAGGCAGAGGCAGGCAGATATCTGTGAGTTCGACAGAGTTAGTTCTGCGACACAGCCAGGGCTATACAGAGACACCCTGTCTTTAAAAACCAACCAACCAACCAACCAACCAACCAACCAACCAACCAACCAACCAACCAACCAAACAACCAAACAACCAAACAACCAACCAACCAACCAACCAACCAACCAACCAACCAAACAACCAAACAACCAACCAACCAACCAACCAAACAAACAAACAACCAACCAACCAAACAACCAACCAACCAACCAACCAACCAACCAACCAAAAAAACCAAATGAGTTCCAGACCAGCCTTGGCTACAAAGTGAGATCCTGTTTCAAAAACAAAAACAGAGTATATAGTGATCACAGCATGGCACTGGGGAGAGGTGGGCAGAGCCAGGAGGAGTTCAAGGTCATCCTTGGCTACATAGTGAATCTGAGGTCAGTTTGGGACACATGAGACTCTGTCTCAAAACATCTAAACCAGGGCCAGTGAGACTGCCGAACTGAAAAAGGCACTGACTGCCAGAGCCTGGTGACCTTGGCTTGATCCCTGGGACCCACCGAACCGACTCTCCCAAGTTATCCTCTGACCTCCATGCTTGTGCCGTGCTGTGTGTGTGCCCACACATATTTACATGCACACAAAAAATACGTTATTAAAAAAATCCAAACTGTAAAGTCCAAACCAAAACAAAGGAAAATGAAAATTAAAACAACATACCCCTCCATAAAAAAAAAAGAAGAAGAAGAAATACATTTTTTTCTTTTGATTTTCTGAGACAGGGTTTCTCTGTGTAGCCCTTGGCTGTCCTGGAACTCACTCTGTAGACCAGGCTGACCTCAAACTCACAGAGATCTGCCTGCCTCTGCCTTCTGAGTGCTGGGATTAAAGGCGTGCACCACCACCGCCCAGCTTAGAAATACATTTTTGATACATGAAAAACTTGTGTACTATAGGGAAACTATGCTAAATGAAAAAAGTCCCCCAAAGTTATACATGGACCTAGAGAGATGGCTCATTGGTTAAGAACACTTACTGCTCTTCCAGAGGACCTGGGTTCAATTCCCAGCACCCATTCCCAGCAATGGCAGCTCACAACTGCCTGTAACACCAGTTCCAGGGGATCTGACACCCTCTGGCCTCTGCAGACACTATAATACATGCTATACATCAATCATGCAGGCACACACACATATACAAATAAAAATATTAAATCTTAAAAATTATTTTAAAAAGTTATACACTGTATGATTTCACATACCTGATATTCTTTTTTGTTTGTTTGTTTTGTTTTTTGAGACAGGGTTTCTCTGTGTAGCTTTGGGGCCTTTCCTGGAACTCACTCTGTAGACCAGATTGGCCTTGAACTCACAGAGATCCACCTGCCTCTGCCTCCCGATTGCTGGGATTAAAGGCGTGCGCCACCACCGCCCGGCTCTAGTGTTAACTTATATGAACTCATATAGCCCACACAAAGATCCCTCATGCTCTCCTTTCCTATATAGGATCACCTCCCTCCCTCACCCCTAGATCCCGACAACCACTAATTTCCAACCGTTTAACTTTTCCATTCAAGAATAACAGGTACCGGACACATGCCTTTAATCCCAGCACTTAGGAGGCAGAGACAGGCAGATCCCTGTGAGTTTGAGGCCAGCCTGGTCTACAGAGTGAGTTCCAGGACAGCCAGAGCTGTAACATAGAGAAACTCTGTCTTGAAAAAAAAAATTTTTTTAATTTTTGAAAAAAAAAAAGAATTATGCCAGGCAGTGGTGGCGCACGCCTTTAATCCCAGCAATCGGGAGGCAGAGGCAGGCGGATCTCTGTGAGTTCGAGGCCAGCCTGGTCTACCAAGTGAGTTCCAGGAAAGGCGCAAAGTTACACAGAGAAACCCTGTCTCGAAAAACCAAAAAAAAAAAAAAAACAAAAAACAAACAAACCACTATATGGAAGAAAAAATACCTGCACACACAGATATACAGACACACAGACACACAGACACATAGACACACACACACACACACACACACACACACACACACTAGGTTTTCTGTATCCCAATAACAGGTTTTTCCTCCATACAGTAAGCCAGATCAAGCCGAATTGAAAAAGTAGAACAGGTTTATTTGAGCAAAGCCACTCCCAGGTGGGTTCTCCAGTCCCAGAGATTGAGGCTGGAGAAGTCACGCCGGAACTAAAGCCGGGAGGTTATACAGGCGAGGGCTGATGATGACACTACAAGCTGGGTTCGTGCCCAAGGATGATCAAAAGCTGCAATGCTTAGGCGAGGACTTGGGCTGCTGGCGGCAGCAGGGGAGGAAGTTGCAATAGTCGCCAGGAATACAAAACTGGGCTTTTTGGTGCCTTTTCTTTGTTGGAGATTCTCTGAGAGGGTGGGTTTGGAGAGAGAGAGACAGGAATGGAGCTTTCCAGATCATGCAGGGGTGAGCTGGAGGTTCAGCCAAACAATACACACACTCATTCATACACACGTCCGTGCACACTCATACGCATACGCGCATGCACACACACAGTCAAGTACACACATTTGCACACACTTATTTACAGATGCTCATACACTCATGCACACACAGCTAAACACATACACTTACATATGCTTGTGCTCACACACTCACATTCAAGCACAGACACTCGTGTACACACAAGCATGTATAAACTGAGGAAGTCTGAGTAAGGCTGGTGGTTTGAATCACTATCTGCTTCCAGATTGACAGGTTGGACCACAGCGGTGCATGATGTCACCTTAGGTGCAACCGCATGAAAGGTACACAGGGACTTATTTACTACACGTGCAAGTGAATTCACAGTGACCGGCAAGTAGGGGTCACACAGTCCACATCACACAAAACCCCTGACTCTCTAACCTATGTTAGTACCAGGTCAGACCTCAGGCATGCCCAACCCCCATCATGGCCCACGCTGCATGGCACAGGTGATGGGCCATGGTGTAGTGGCTCCCGACTTTCTGGCAACCAGGAAAGGAAGAAGCCTTATGTGAACTGCAAATACTTCCTATAGAGTGTAGATGGTCTCACACAGCCTCTCTGAACAACTGGCCAGGGCCAAACTACCTCCCATCATGCAGATAAAGTGCCTGGGGGCCAGGATGGTAATTGTTTACTTAGGGCTACTGAACTAAGAAAAACTGGACCTTCTCCTGCTGCTAGGGCAACTGATCTTTTAAAAAATTATTAAAAAATTTTTTTTTTCCAGACAGGGTTTCTCTGTGTAGCCCTGGCTGTCCTATGTGTGCGTATGTTTGCAGATACATGGGCACACACATGCTTGCATGCATATGTGCCTGAGGTTGATGTCAGGAATCATCCTCAATAGTTCTTCCACCTATTCTTTGAAGCAGGGTCTCTTTTTTTTTTAATTTTTTATTTATTTATTTATTATGTATACAGCATGTATGACTGCAGGCCAGAAGAGGGCACCAGATCTCATTACAGGTGGTTGTGAGCCACCATGTGGTTGCTGGGAATTGAACTCAGGACCTTTGGAAGAGCAACCAGTGCTCTTAACCTCTGAGCCATCTCTCCAGCCCCGAAGCAGGGTCTCTTAATCAGAGCCAGAGCTTGGTAGATGAGGCTTGACTTGCTAGACAGCTTACCGTGGGATTCTTTTGTCTGCCTTCTGAAGCTGGAATTACAGGTGAGCTGCCACACTCACTGGGCATTTTGTTTCTGTTCTAGGGGTTCGAACCCCGTGCCAGAATGGCAACTGGTCTTTTTCAGATATTCTTTTCCATCTGTGTCTCCTCCCTTACCAGGAAAGAGCTCACCTCTCTGGTAGACTATGTTTCACACACATATCACTCAATTTCCTCAATAAATGACTGGCAGCTCTCTACGGCTACCACTCAGACTTCCTGCTCAGTATGGCATGGCCAGGGCCCTGATCAGAGAGTTTTAAGTCCGGACCCCAAATTAGCATTGCGATTGGATATCCAGTCTCAGTGAAGATGAGTGGACATCCCTATTTCATTCAGGACTGAATCCAGAAGGATTCAATTCTCCCTTCTGCTATTCATTTGCTCATAGCTCAGAGGCTCCGGATTGGGCACTCCTGGCTTGGACTCAATTTATCAAGACAGAAACGATTTTTGACTCCTGTAGAGGCTTTTGTTTTTTGAGACAAGGTCTCACCAGGTATCCCTAGCCCTGGCTGGTTCAGAGCTTGCTATGTAGACCAGGCTAGCCCTGAACTCACAGAGATCTGCCTGCTCTGACTCCTGCTACTTGGAGTAAGGTGTGTGCCCCCTTATTTTTTCCCCCTAACTATCTCCCCTCTCTCTCCAGGATTGGATGGCTGAGGTCTGGCCCTGAAAACACAGGGTGAGTAAGGGTTGGGGAACACAGCAAACTAGAAGGCCAGGCCCCCTCACTCAGCCAGTCTACCTTGAGGACACGGAGATTGTACCCACGATGATCTCTACTTATAAAGCCTGTGTTGAGCCGTGGGAAAACCATCTAGATGGCAAACAGGTGGTGTGGTCAGAAAAGCAGGAAAGAACTGCAAAAATCACAAGGCAAAGCCACCTAATGCAGCTCAGAGAAAGGCAGTTTATGGCTGAGTATGCTGAACTGAACCAACACTCATTTTTTTGACCTCCTGTGACAGAATAGAATAGAATGGAATAGTGTAGCATAGCACAGAATAGTATGCAGCAGGTGTGATGCTGGGTGCATACTGGGTGGAGCTCCTAACAGGCGGGACAGCTGTCACTTCTGGCTTCTTAGAAAGCTGCTCCCAGCTGGGCGGTGGTGGCACAGCCTTTAATCCCAGCACTTGTGAGGCAGAGCCAGGTGGATCTCTGTGAGTTCGAGGTCAGCCTGGGTTACAGAGCGAGATCCAGGACAGGCACCAAAACTACACAGAGAAACCCTGTCTCGAAAAACAAAAAACAAAACAAAACAAAACAAAAAAACAAAAAAAAAAAAAAAAGAAAAGAAAAGAAAGCAAGCAAGCAAGCAAGCTGCTTCTAGAAGTCTCTCTAAGAACCCAGTGTCAAATTGGGAGGAAGCCCCAGGATGCATGGGAAGCCACAGTGGCTGCTTCCCAGTTGAGTGGGAACAGACCACATCAACGATAAACTTGTGAAGGGCGTCATCACCTGGGCCCCCAGAACACTCTGCCTGTAACCATAAGAGAGACCTTAGTTAACTCCGGGACCCTGAGAGATAAGGGTGAATTGTCCTTTCAAGCCACAAAGACTTTCTGTGGGGGAGGGGAGTTAGTTCACAGATGGCTGGAACAGCAAGGCAGGAGGAGGCAGGATATCTCTGGAAAGGCAAGAAGTTTTGGAAGAAATGGTCTATTTGGGGAACTCAGGACCAGACGGATCCTGGTCATTGCAGGCTGGGCAACCCTATTGGGAAGATTAACTTTCATAAATTCCAGCTGAAACCAGTATTTCCCCCAGCAGTCACATGGTAAGGGAAATATCCTTTCTTTGACTTCAGAGAAATCTCACCACCTCTGTGGCCCTGGTCCTGACCTCTGTCAATGGCCCAACAAGGGACAGCTCAGCCTATCAAAACTCAGCCTGAGCTGGGTGGTGGTGGTGCACACCTTTAATCCCAGCACTCTGGAGGCAGAGCCAGGTGGATCTCTGTGAGTTTGAGGCCAGCCTGGTCTACCAAAAAAACAAACAAACAAACAAACAAACCCAAAAAACAACTCAGCCTGTCTCATCCCCCTGCCTGCTCCAGCTCTTGTTATCACAACAAACACCCTGTGACTCGGGCCCCACTATTGTCATTTTATAAAACCTGGGCTCTGAGCCTTGAAGTTGCGGAGTTGGGTCTTGCTTGTCCACCCTGACCACAGAGCTCCAGCCTGTGTGCTCTGCCCTTCTCTCCCCCTCTCTTCATCCGCCACAGACAGTGTTCTGGGTCCAAGCAGCTCACACATTCTTCACCCAATCCTGCCCTAAGATGACAGACTGTTGGTGTGAGTGAGTGACCTTTGCACCAATATGTTCTCGAGCCCCAAACCTTCTTCCACACGACCCAGTCTTTCTCTGGGCAGCTAATGCCTACCTCTTAGTCTCTGCAGTCAGGGGACTCTGCCCAGAACATTCCAGAAATGGTGAGGACATCTTGTCTAGGGCTACTTAAGTGCTCCTCTGCCAAGACCCACTTTTAGGCACCACCTAAGACTCAGCACAAGCACTTCTAGGTTTCTGGACACAGGTAGGCTGGAGGGGACACCTGTCTCCTGTCCCCATGCTGAGTGCCGCTGTCAACTATTGACATTTATGGTTATAATGAATCTTCACAGAACTTGCTGTGTGTGTGTGTGTGTGTGTGTGTGTATGTGTGTGTGTGTGGGGTTGGTGGTGGCAGGTGTCACCTCCTCATGGTTGAAGGGTCTGAATTTCTGGGAAAAGTGACTTGTCAAGGTCATGGGTCTGGGAGGTGACAGGGCTGAGCTCTGGGATCAGAACTGCTGACCTCAGGACCTTCACCTTTTCCTGAGTGCCAGCTGACTCATGAGATGGTCAGCATCTGGTTGTGACCAGGGCTAACCCCACTGTCTGGTCACCATGGTGACAAGCATGACAACCAGGACATCTGCCAGATACTGTCATCTATGTGGGAGGTAGCAGCCTCAATTAGGTGAGGGTACCTGAGGGCTTTCATGGTGAGTGGGGGACAAAGGTGGAGAAGAGAGGCTGTCTCACTCGCCTTTTTCTGGGATAAGCTGTGGTGAGCTGGGACTCCCAAAGAAATGCTAGAAATGCTTTATTATAAAAATATTAAACAAACCATGTGTAGTGGATGAGGGAGGTGGTGCTCCATTCTTACCCGCGGGCCGAAGTCTCCTGGTGCACCCTGGGAACCAAACACAGGGAAATGAATGACCACTGATTACATTATTTCTCCGCATTTCCTCTTGAACATTCACTCTGTGCTTGGCATAAATTCTAATGAAAACAACAGGCCGGCCTTATTTTAACTCTTCACTTCCAATGAGGGCAGTGAGGCTCAAAGAGGTTAAGGATTACGCTCGAGGTCACACAGCCAGCAAAGTGAAGCCAGGCAGTTCCTCATCTATGGCTGCATCCCAGACATTCAAGATCCCAGACACAATGTGGCCTCTGGGTGGCTGCTCCCACTGTGTCCACTCACAGTTCTCGAACCTTGGACTAGGGAGAGATAATAAAGCCACGAACTTTGAAACGGGCTATGTAGCAATAGATGCAAAGGAGCCTGATTCTCGTTGATCTCAAAGCCCCAGAGTTGTTTCTATAGCTTTGATGACATCAGCCAGAAACAGTCAAGAAGATAGATTCGGTACCTACCAGCTGTACCAGCATCTCATCCACCCACCAACAAAGGACCATTCAGACCATGACCTCATGAGACCTCCCCATAGCTCTGTGAGGCTGCTTTTATACAGATGGACAAATTGAGGCCTTCGCAGCTGGGTAACTTGCCCAAACCACACAGTAGTGAATCTAGAATGTGGAGAGGAGACTCTGAGCCATCAGGTCCTGTGTCTTTCCACGGCTTTCTCAGCCCTGTTGGCAGTTAGAGGCACTGACTGGTTCGTTTGTATTACCTAGGCATAGCTGCATGTGGCCTCTGAGGCCCTCACTTAGTTCTGCCACTCTGAGCTCTGCTCTGGTCCTTCTTCCTCCAGATCCGTCATCATGTCCACACAAATCTCCTCTGCTCCTTTCCAAGGAACTTGGTGGGTCCTATGTTTAATGCCAAGTACCAAAGGGGCCATTTCCCAGAGCTGTTGGAGCTCATGTTCAGAAGCATACAGTCCCTTCCAGGGTAGTTGCTCTTTGGAGTCTAAACTCCATCTATTTATCAGTGGATGGGCCATCCATCTTTACATCCATTTATATACTCATCTACTTACTAACTCATTCATCTTTCTACTCATCTACCTACACATCCATCCATCCATCCATCCATCCATCCATCCACTCATCCATCCATCCATTCATCCACCCACCCATCCACCCACTTACTCATCCACCCACCCACCCACCCATCATCCATCCATCCACCCACCCACCCATCCAATTACTTCATGAGGGACTGCCAAGATAGCTCTCTGCCATTTGTGTCCCTAAAGGGGTATCTTCCCCACAGATAACACCATCCACCATCACCATTCATGCTCCAAGCCCTCCAGACACACTGCTCACTGCAGAAACTGCCTTTGTTTTGTTATACTGGGACACCAGAATCCAGACCCAACCCTCCCTGCATGTGGGACATGAGCTTGTGGCCCTTTTTGGAGATAGGCATAGGCATTGTTTGCTTTACTCTACAGATGGGGAATTTGAGGCTTGGGGGTTGGGGGCTGACTTGCTCATCTTTCCCCTCTGGAATCAAGGTTAGAGTTGGCTGCTGGCATCCTTCATCAGCACACGGTATCCAGACAGCATCCAGCTGCACTTACCTTTTCCCCTTTGGGGCCCGGAAGTCCCTGGGCAAGGAAGATAGAGAAAGAACAGGCATGAGTGAGGTGAGCTAGGCTGGCTCCACTTCCGGTTGACCCATGGCCGTGAGGGCAGAGGGACGTGTGGGGCTAGCAGAGCCGTGGGCATCTGAGTGGAACACTACACAGGCCTGTCAAGCTGTCCCTGCTGCCTCCTGGAAGCTCCACACCTGTCCTCAGCATGATGGAGACGAGGGTTTGGGGGTCAGCAGCCAGGGTTCACAGGCATCCTCTGAGCAGGAAAAGGGTGTATACACTAGTTTTTCTGTCTAGAGGGCACACACATTCCATGCTTTGTCTCTGTTGGGGAGGAGGCCATTGTCCAGAATTGCCATCTAGTCTCCAGAATACTTGCCTTTAAGAGCAGTGGTCTCTTGAATTTTAGGCTCCATCCATCTACTCTTCAATAGATCACCCAACCCCACCTACCCATTTATCCATACATTCATTCTTTTCCTACCCTTCATTATCTATGTACTCATCTACGCATCTACCCACTCATCCATCTACCCATTCATGCGTGAATGCATGCATTCATCCATTCATCTACCCATTATCCACCTACCCATTTATCTGTTCCATTCATCTATCCACTCATCTATTTACCTACTCATCTACCCATCCACTCATTTATCCATGCATTCACTCATTTGTTTACCCATCCATCCATCCATCCATCCATCCATCCATCTATCCATCCACCTACCCACCCATCTATTCAACCCCCATCCATGCACTCATTTATCGACTTATCTACCCATCTATCCACCCTTTCAACCACCCACTCATCTGTCCACCCATCCATTAATCCATCCATCTACCACCCATCTATCAGCACACCTATCTGCCTACTGGTTCACCCACACCCCGTTATTTATTTAATTGTGCTTATATTTCCTTGTGCACCTTGTTCATCTGCTAAGGATGCCTGTGGACCGTGGACTCCTGGAATAGGTATTGAGAACTTCCCAGCCTGATTCCCATCATGGAAGTCTTGAGAATGTGCTAGACATTCTGTGTCTAGGGCCTGTTGAGATAGACTTGTAGATTTTGAGGGCTGACTAAATGCTGGGAACTGTGCTGCCCATGGTTCTTTATAACTCCCTAACACCCCCTAGGAGAGGATGCTTAGAGGCAGAAGGGGAAAGGGCATCTCCATGGTTGCTCAGTCAGCATATGGTGGCGATGGATTTGAATTCACATGACAAATGGCTTTGTCTCGCTGTACTATAGCTGCTGAACTAACTTCTCAGTCCCTTCTGGTGTCCCCTGGTCACTCCACCCCCACAGTGGCAGCTGACCCCAGGACCATCTAGTACTGTTGTGGTGACTTACTGGCTTGCCGTCCAGACCCAGAGGTCCCTGGAACATGAGAGAGAGCAAGGGTTACACACAGGAACATTCCTTCCACGTCTTAGGACCCCAGTGCATTATATAGTGACGAGAAATCAAAGCCTGTCCTGAGTCCTGAGGTCAGGGTACATCCCAGGTGGCCCGGGTAGGGAGTGGGGGAGGGGCATTTGTGTGTAGTCAGCCACTCAGAATCCCCTCCTCCGATAAGAGAACCCCAATTCTTCTCTAAAGCCCTCCCCATCATTAAGTGGGACTGTTGAGGGTGGTCAACGACCATGCTTTCTTGTCAAGGTGACAGGTGCAGGCCTGGGGTGCAAGCTGAGCCATGAGCATCATGCCTGGGACTTCAAACGGTGCTCTCAAGGGAAAAGGGGCTCTTTTTTCCCAATGGGATTGAACCAGGGTTCCTTGGCCCCCCAAGTGGCTTGAGAGAGAGAGTGCCACGGAGAAGAAAGCAGAGCTGAGAGTTGGAGAGAAAGACAGTGCCCAGGCCTCGAGGCTGTAATGCTGCCGTGGTCCTGCACACTTCTGCACACTGGGGTTTCCCTGAAGCCAGCTGGTCATGAGTAGCTGTCACTTAGATTGGATGACTCTGGAAGGATGAGTATTCTGCTGTGGCATGGGACAGCAAGGGCTGAGAGAAGCTAGATGATACCGGGGCCAGGGCTGAAAGTAGGGTATCTTAGGACCACCAGGCCCCCATGGTGTCTGCAGAGGGCCACTGACCCTAAGACTGAACGAGTCTCACCCTGTCTTCTTCTCGGGCTAGAAGTTTATAGCATGTGGGGATTCTGCAGACCAGGGTTGCTTGGTCACTGCAAGCCCCTGTCTTTGTCACTACTGCCCCTTCATCCCCATGTGTATGTCACTTTTTTTTTTAAAGAAACATTTCAGTTTAACATGTACTTCACCTCTGACCCCAGGAGCATTGCCTGCAGCCCCACCCATCTGAGTCTTTGCGTACCCTGTCCCCGCTGCCTGGCTCACCCTTCTCCTTTCTGCACATCTTTCCCTTTTTTTCTTTAAGATTTATTTATTTTATGTATATGGTAGTCTACCTGCATGTACACCTGCAGGCCAGAAGAGGGCATCAGATTCCATTCTAGATGGCTGTGACCCACCATGTGGTTGCTGGGACTTGAACTCAGGACCTCTGGAAGAGCTGCCAATGAATGCTCTTAAGGGCTGAGCCATCTTTCCAGTCCCTGTTTGCTTGTTTTTGTTTTTCGAGACACGATTTCTCTGTGTAACAGCCCTGGATACCCTGGAATGCTCTCTGTAGACCAGGCTGGCCTTAAACTCACAGAGATCCACCTGCCTCTGCCTCCTGAGTGCTGGGATTAAAGGCGTGTGCCACCACTCTCTCTAGCTTGGTTACCTCCTCTTCCACTAAACCTTCCAGGTTTCTTTATATCCTAGAGTCAGGTCATTTGTCCCTGTTTCTGGCAATATAATCTGATGGCTGCACGTTTAATGTGTGTTCTACATAAGTGTCTATGATAGCCAAGAAGAAAGTTTCCTCCCCTGGGCTCGAGCACATGAGTGAGGCCTGAACATGTGGCCAGGGAATGCTTGGGTCAAACACTCCTCCTCAGAAAACCTGAGCTCCAGGCTGTTACTGCAGCTTGGTTGGTAGAGTGTTTGCCTAGCATGCACAAAGCTCTGGGTTCAATCCCCAGCACCACATCAAAACCAGGCACACCTGAAATCCCAGCCTTCAGAAAGTGGAGGCCGAGGGATCCATAATTTTAAGGTCATCTTCAACTTCATAACCGAGTTCAAAGCCAGCCTGCACTACACTGGACCCTGTCTCAAAATCTGAAATTTCAAGTAGCAACACAATGCCCAACCAGTGGATTCTTTCACGTGGTGAAACTTTGCTTTATGCACACAGTTATTTAACATATTTCATAACAGCAGGCTCTGGGCACAAGGTATCCTTGACATGTCAGGGGTTTTGTGTTTAGACTTGGGTCCCATCCCCATAAAAGGTAGCTCATCATACATATGCAAATACAGGTTGAGTATCCTTCATCCAAAAGGCTTGGGACACATGTATTTTGAATTTTTCTTTTTTGCATTTGGAATGTTTGCATTTACATAATGAGATATCTTGGAGATGGTCCCAAGTGCAAACATGAAATGCATTTATATTTCATTCGCATATTATCTGCATATCTTGAAGGTAATTTTGCATGATATTAATAATTCTGTCTGCTAAGAACAATGTCACACTGTAGAATTTTCCAGCTGGGTGTTATGCTAATAATCAAAAAGTTTCCGACTTTGGAGCACTTCAGATTTGCAGATGAGGGATGTCAACCTGTCACCTGAGGGAGGAAGGAGAAACAAACGGGACAGATAATGGATGAATCCTGGCACTTCACAGCCACGAAGGGGGCGTGTTCATCTTTGGGCTGGGGGTAGTGGAAATGGTTAGGGAGAGCCACTTGGGGAAATAATACTTGAGGATTTGGATCTAGTTTGGATGTGGTAAACATGAGGGGAGGTAGGCAGTGTGGGCAGAGAAGGATCCGACTAAATTGGAAACAGGGAGTGTTGGGGTCCTGATCTTTAGGACAGAGTTGATCCACAGCAATCATCTTTTTTTATTTTTTTATTTTTTTTTTATTTATTTTTTTTTTCGAGACAGGGATTCTCTGTGTAGTTTTGGTGCCTGTCCTAGATCTCGCTCTGTAGACCAGGCTGGCCTTGAACTCACAGAGATCCACCTGCTTCTGCCTACCAAGTGCTGGGATTAAAGGTGTGCGCCACCACCGCCCGGCACCAATCATCTTTAGGACAGAGTTGACCCACAGCCATGACCTGCAGAGGTGGTTCTGGACTTATTTCTGATGAGGCCTGGATAAGAAAGGTCTCTGAATTAATTCCCCTTCTGGGTAAGTGGTTGGGCCTCAGAGAGACTGCTGGGTGGAGGGTGTTTACTGGGAGTCAGTGGCCACTGAGGAGGAGGGGCTGAGAAGTAGAGGTAGAGGAAGGGACATCCTGCTTTGTAGTCAGATGGATCTGCCTGGCTTAATGACATGCTTCTCATGTCCCTTTTGTCCTGGTGGGGTGGAAGTGGGAAGGGGAGGGCTGAGTTGCTCTGAGCTGTGAAACTTCCTAGGGTGGAAACTCATCTCTTCTCTACCTGCCTCAGGCTGATGCCCCGTGGTCCACTATCCTGTAGGCTTGTCCATGGAGAGATTCTGTGGAAGTCTGAGAAACGTTTCGTTTCACTCTGTGAAGCAGGTTTCTTTCCCACAAGCCTTGTCCAGATCATTTTCTAGTTTGTGGGTTTGCAGTTTCATGGGTGCCCCTGCCCCCCATCTCAGGGCCTGGCTGAGACTAAGTATAACAACCCAGGTATGAGGCTATATGGACTGTTTACAAAGTAGACATTCCCGTGGGCTGGAAAAGGGCTTAAACCTGGCTCTGGGTGCTTGCAAGAGAGAGGGAGAGGTGCCTCAGGGAAGGGCTAGGAGATTGTCTGCCTAATTCTAGAACAAATCTGGCTGTTGTGTGGTCAGGCTAGTTAAGGCAGGTCAGAGTCCAGGCAGACTGGAAGGACAGAGCCCCAGACTGGCTGGATGCATGCTCTTGGTAGCAGGATTAGGTCTGGGTATCTTTCCCATCAAGGCAACCCACCCCTCCCCAGACAATGGGGAACCAACCGTCAGCTACTCCCGCCCTTCCAGAATTTCCTGCATGAAACACTAAGGAGTAAAGTAGCTTGAGCCTCACTCGGCCTGGGTTCAAATCCCTCCTCTGACCCACGCTACCCTGCCTGTGGGACACCCTTCTCCTTCCTGATCAAAGCCATAGGATCCACCAGAGGTTTTCATCACCCTCTGCCCTCTGTGAAACCCCACAGCTGTTTACAAGTCTCAGTTCTGCTTGAAGTCGCTTTTCCTCGAGGAGATCAGCTGGCTCCCGGATGTTTCTGGATGTTCAAGGAGCAAATAAAACCACAGGCTGTACATGAATCGAGAGCAAAGCCCTAGGCAGGCTCAGTCTCTTGCCTCACTCAGTGACTTGAGCTTATCCATAAGGTGGGAGGCATGCTGTTCTCTCAAGTGACAAGTTCAAGTCAGCCTCCCTTTTTTCTTCCTCTCTTAGATCCACCCATGACAAAGGATAGCTACAGGCTAGCTGATACAGAATCGGTGTTTGAATTGGTCTTGGCAGAGGCAGTGCTGGGAGTGAACTTCATGTGGCTTTCTGAGTGGGTAGGCTGTGCCACCTACTGACATTTTTTTGTTTTTAGACAAGGTCTCACACTGCAGTCCTGGCTGGCCTGGAACTCACCATGTAGACCAGGTTGGCCTCACACTCACAAAGATCCACTTGCCTCTGCTTCCAAAATGCTAGGATTAAAGATGTGAGCCACTACTCCTGGGACCCTTTTAAAAAAAAATGATTTGGGGCTGGAAAGATGGCTCAGTGGTTAAGAACGCTTGCTGATGTTGTTGCAGGGGACCTGGGTTTGGTTCTCAGAACCTACATAATGGTTCACGACCCTAGGTAACTCCAGTTTCAGAGAGCTGATGCCCTCTGGTCTCCTTGGGTGCCAGGTAGGTATATGGTACACATGCATGCAAAGCTTATTAGTAAATACATAAACAAACAAATAAATAAATAATATTAGGTCCATTTATAAAAATGATTTATTTTGCCGGGCGTTGGTGGCGCACGCCTTTAATCCCAGCACTCGGGAGGCAGAGCCAGGCGGATCTCTGTGAGTTCGAGGCCAGCCTGGGCTACCAAGTGAGCTCCAGGAAAGGCGCAAAGCTACACAGAGAAACCCTGTCTCAAAAAAACCAAAAAAAAAATGATTTATTTTATTTTTAATTTTGTGTATGTGTACCCCCAGAGGCCAGAAGAGGATGGTGGATCCCTTGAAGCTGCAGTCATAGGCAATGGTTCTTTCTTTCACTGCCCCATTGAGTTGGTCCTAAGCAAGGGCACATGGAGCCATCTTTTGAGAACTGAGAACCAAGTATGGCAGGAGGCTTTCTTCCTTCCTTCCTTTCTTGCTAATTCATTTATTTTCATTTTATGTGCATTGATGTTTTGTCTACATGTATGTCTGGGTGAGAGTGTCGGATACCCTGGAACTGGAGTTACAGACAATTGTGAGCTGCTATGTGGGTGCTGGAAATTGAACCTGGGTCTTCTGGAAAAGCAGCCAGTGCTCTTAACCACTGAGTCATCTCTCCAGCCCCCAGCAAGAGGGTTTCTGACAAAGTAAGTCTGGGTTGTGGGGTCTGGAGGCTCCATCCCTGGGGCCTCAAGATGATCAGCCACTGAAGGCTGTGGGAGCCCCCAACTTCATGTTGAGGATGGCAAGGGCTGGGTCTGATGAGTTTTGCTGCCTCTGCCAGGGCAAAGGTGAAGGCCGTGGGGACGGGGGTTATCTGAGCGTTGGTCCTTTTTAGTTAAAAAAAAAAAAAGCATTTATTTATTTGTGTGAGTGTGTGTGCACGCATGTGGAGGTCAGAGGCCAACCTCTGGGCATCAGTTGCCTCCTTCCACTTGGTGAGTTTGGGAGGTTGAACTGGTCATTAGGCTCGACAGCAGGTGCCTCTACCCAGTGAACCATCTCTCTGGCCTGTTTTTTTTTTTTTTTTTTTTTTGACAGAGCCTCCTACAGCTGGCCTTGAACTCCTGATGTTTCTTCTTCCACCTCCCACCGCTAGGATTATGGGTAATCATCATATGTCTGGATTGAGTTGGGTCCTTCTTATTGTGGCTCTCCTTCCCTGAGATGGGCAAGAAGGGACCAAACCAACAAGCTGGCAATGTTTAGACACACACAGAGCCACTCCACCCAACCAGAGCTGGGTGACTGTCTTGCTTTCTTACTGTAATTAATGCTGACAGCTCCTGCTGGGGAAATGGAGCCCTCAAAATGCATTGGGCCGGGGCCCCTGGATGAGGGGGCTTACCAGGATTATCAGTTCAGGACCTAGTAATTAAGCCCCAGATGTTGACGATTCATCAAATTACAAGGCTGGTGGGGTCTGAGGTCCCAGCCGGGGAAGTGAGCATTACTCCATGAAGGCTCCGTGAGCCTTGCCCCAGCCTTCACCAGGGCTGGCCAATGGGCAGGAGTAGGGGGCAGCCCCCTCCAGGCAGGTCAGTCCCATATGGTTCTGATTTCTCAGGCCTGGCTGCTTGGGTACACATGGACTGCAGTTCTAGTCTAGGTTTTAACAATTTCCCAAACTTGAGTTCCCTGCCCCGGGGAAAAGGAAGAAAGGGCCTCCTCAGTGTGGGGGTCCAGCTGCGGCCTGGGCCCTGCAAGTGGCCTACCGCTCTTTCCAGAGACCTTAGGTCTGGGTGCTTTGCAGAGTGGCCTCTGCACCCCTAGTCAGAGCGAGCTGGAGACTCACAGGAGTGTCCAAGCTACATGTGGCAGAGGATGGCTATGCATGCAGCCCAACATCAAATTGCAAACTTATTTAAAATATTATTTTTTTTGCAATGTTTTTGGAAGTTGATCACACATTCCCAAGTGTGAATTTTGTATTAGATGTACAGATGATGGCTTGTGAGGTGGCTTGTAAGGTGGCTCAGAGAGTAAAGGCACTCACTGCCAAGTTGGACAACCCGAATTCAATCCCTGAAACCCACATGGTGCAAGGAGAGAGCTGGCTACCTCAAACTGTCCTCTGATCTCCACATGCAGACTGTGGCATGCACAGGTCTCTCTTTCTCTCCCCCCCCCACACACAAATAAGTATTAGATAAACAGATGATGAGGATGTCACTGTCAAAAGCTAGAGATTTTGTCAACTAACAACTGCAAGGTTAAAAAGTAAAAACAAAACCGACCACCACCACGACAAAAAACCTCAAACCAACCAAACTAGCAGCCAGGTTGGAAAAAAAAAAAAACAAAAAACAAACCAAAAACCACTGACAGCTGGGTAGTGGTGGCGCATGCCTTTAATTCCAGTACTCAGGGAGCAGAGGCAGGTGGATCTCTGTGAGTTTGAGACCAGCCTGGTCTACAGAGCGAGTTCCAGGACAGGCTCCAAAGCTACACAAAGAAACCCTGTCTCGAAAAACCAGACCAACCAACCAACCAACCAACCAACCAACCAACCAACCAACCAACCAACAAATCAACCAACCAAACAAACAAACAAAAGAACAGCTGACAATTCACTTCACTCTGAGGAGTTTGGAATGGTCTTGAAAAGCAGGAAGACCTCCCAGCCCCGGGGACGGGATCCCGCCTGCCCAGGACTGTACTGCCTTCTCAGCCGGTCACAGCCCCAGGGCCCAGGACTGTACTGCCTTCTCAGCCGGTCACGGCCCCAGGGCCCTTGCTCCACTCTCTCCTGCTTCACATCCGCTGGCTTCCTGGGAGCACGACCTGCCAGCTCTGTGGGGCACGGGCGTGCGACCCTTGGCCTAGGTCTCTTCCAGCTGTGAGATGCTGAGCCACGGAAGCAGCTGGCTTCTATTTGGTGGAGAGGGCTTGCTCAGTGAGTGGCCTGGGTTGGCTGGAAGCAATTACATCGATGTCCCCATCATACACCATGGCTGGAAGAGGTGGTGTTTAAAGGACTAAGCCTTTGAACTGATCCCAAATATCTGCTTAAATTACTTATTCACCCATTACTGATATTTGGTGGGGAGAAACATGATTGCCTTGTCAGGTATCAGGAAAAATTGCCCCTCTTTGGGGAGGAAGGGATAAAGGGCCTTGACTTGCAGTGGCTGTGGAGGGAACGGGGTATGGGAGTGGGGAGTGAGGCTGTGTCCGCCTGAGAAGCTTGTGTGCTGGGAAACTAGACACAGCAGATAGGCTCGGGTGCCCTTTCAGCACCAAGCTGACCACGGTGTGGCTCCAACTCCTTGGTGGACCCAGGGACCAGTGACAGAGACAGCTCACGGGTGACAGAAACTGGGGATGTTCTGTCTCTCCTTGTTCACCAGCAACCCCCCTAGACCTTATCCAGGCCAAGCCCCTGCTTTGCCCTTGGTCTGATGGGGTACTTGCTCATGTCCTCCCCTGTCTGCTCACACATGAGTTCCTAGACTCTCTTTTGTGCATTGGAGGTAGAATCCAGCACGAGGCAATCCATCAACAAGCTCCCCCTCCAGCTCTCCCACCTGGAGGAGCAGCATGGACCTTCTTTGATTTCCACAGACAAGGCAGGCAGAAAAAGCATCGCCACCAGCAAAAAGGAACTCCCAGCTTTTCTTGAACATCAGAAAATGCTGTGAGGATTGGGCAGGACCCCACTGAGATGCCCCAGGCCATCCCGCCCAAGCCCTCCAGGTCTCTAAGCTTTCTTGCTGGCATTTTTAAAAAAATTTTCTTATCTAAAGCCTGCAAGGCACCAGTGAGCTCTCGAGCTCACGTTTCAGGAGCTGAACTGTCTCTCTGGTCCTTCTACACCCCTGAGCACATCTCCCTTCCTTCCCAGACCGGCCTCCACTATCTTCCATCCCTGACTTCCCGAGGATGGCATGCTGGCCATGCCCCTGCCCTTAGACCTAAAGAGAGAGTGGCCCATTATTCTTGGATGCCCACGTCCTTCTTTGGGAGAGGGAACTGGAATGGATGGGATGAGTCCCCTGGGACTCAGACATCAGAGGAGGGAAGGAGTGGACCCTCAATGAGGCTAGCTGCTGCCGCTGCTGCTTGCTCCTCATCAGCCTGGCCCTGGGGGTGGGGCACATTCCCATTTGCCAGCCCCTAGCTTGTTTTTTGCTTTGTTTTGTTTTTTCTTTTTCTTTGAGAGAGACTCTCACTATGTAGCCCTGGCTGGCCTGGGACTCACTATGTAGACTAGGCTGGCCCTCAGACTCAGAGATCGGCCTACTTAGTGTTGGGATTCAAGGCATTCTGCTAGTCACTGTTTTGAGAAAGGGTCTCATATAGCTTAGGCTAGCTTTGAACTCATCATGCAGACAGGGATGACCTGGAACTCTTGATCCTCTTTCCTCTGCCTCTTAAGTGCTGGGATTGTTGGTGGGCACCATCATGCCTGTTTTTATGTGGTGCAGGGATCGAACCCAAGGCTTGGTTTATGTTAGATAAACTACCAAGTGAGCTACATTCCCAGCCCCCCGACTAGACTTTTTTTTCTTATGTCACACGTCCATTCCTCGAGGCAGCAGCCCTGACCCCTGCCGTGGGCTCACAGCTACTTGAACCCTGTTGGCACTGACCACAGTCTAACTGGGAAGCTGGAGCTTACGTGAATTGTGGATCTTCCTCTCAATTAGTCATAGACTCCCCGGAGGTGAGGACCCTGGGAGGTATTTCTGCTACTACATCTGAAATGTCAAAGAGCCCTGAGCTGAGAACACAGCAAACATTTGTTGAACAATGTTTCTGACACAATGACAGGGATTCCATGAATAAATATCCAATCTCCCACCAGCACTGGTGTCTGATCTGTGAGCACTAGAGGGCGCCCTTGCTCTGCTATCTGCTGGTCCCAGCCAACTCCGGCCATGGTGTTAACTCGCGGGAGGCCAGTCAGGACACTCTGCGGCTCTGCTAGCCTCAAGGGCTCCCCGCAGCTGGACTGGGTGGTCATGGAACGACAGAAACTGTCACTCACTGAACCCAGTGTGAATGCCCAGTCCTGGGGCTTCCAGGAGTCATCTACTTGGGTCTCCTAGCTGCTACCAGGGATGCCAGGAACACATCTCAGAGGGGTTGGAATATGCCTGAGGTCACAGTCTATGGGGACCCAAAGCTCACGCTTTCTCAAGCCATGGGAGCTGCAGGAGTAGCTTCCTACCCACGTACCTGTCTTCTCTCGAGTCTTTCTTGGGGAGACTTGAACATGGGTCACTGGCCCAGTTCATGTCTGTGAACTCGCTCCTCCATGCGGTGTGTGAAGTGCGGGTGGTGAAGTGAGGAGTGTGCCAGCTAGCCTGCAGGTTCCACCCTATGACTGATTACTGGCAACCAGCAAAGTGAGGAGCCACCCTCCTCTGCCTGGGCTCTCACAGTGCCTCTTCCTCTTCCAGAGTGACAGGTGGGCAGGAGGCCCCTGTGCCAGGAAGATGCAGAAGCAGGAGAGGGCTTGAGTGGCCCCTGGAACCTGAGCACGGGAGCCTCCTGGCTGGCTGTGGTCATCTCCCTTTCCTTGGCGGCCTCACAGGGGCCATTCATGGGAAACTGAGGAACGGAGAGCCAGACCCAGACAACGGCTGGACTCCAGAAATACCTGTTTTGTTCTGCCTCAGGGGAGAGGGCTGGGGAGGAAGCCAGTACAGAGGCCCTCTTCTGCAGGCCCAGCCGGCTCTGTCTTTGAGGTTCCAATCTGGGGACCATTATGGGGGACTCAGGAAGTCTGCTTTTACCCGTCCTCACTCTGCCCAGCATCTC
This sequence comes from Peromyscus nudipes, assembly GCA_902168325.1. Classification (NCBI taxonomy): domain Eukaryota; kingdom Metazoa; phylum Chordata; class Mammalia; order Rodentia; family Cricetidae; genus Peromyscus; species Peromyscus nudipes. The sequence goes on from CABHPH010132839.1 coordinate 46,460, forward strand.
GGGGGCTGGGAGCCGCCCTGGAGGGGTCAGATGTGAATGAGCCAGGGGATGTTAAAATTTAAAAAAGCACATGAATTTGGGGGTATTACAGATGAATCATTTAACTAATTACATTTTTACAATCAAAGCTGTTTTTGAACTAGAAGAGTGTAAGAAAGCATATGAGTGTGTGGCGTTCGAGGTCCTTTTTTGTTGGCTTGATTAATTCCAAACGGTCCAACTGAGTTATTCATTTCGAAATTGGTCCCAGGCCGGGGCCCTGTCTGGCAGACCACATTTCAGCCCCGAGCTCACAGTGTCCTCTGGGACCTCGGTTGTCGAGGCCCCATGACTGATGTTGGAGACAGTGCAGGCCCTGCTTCCCTGGGTACTGTGAGTTTAACCAGGCGAGGGCTGTGGGTGGTGCTCAGGCCTGGAGATGCCTGCATGAGGGTTTCTGATTCTAGTGAGACCTGCCCCATGCCCTGGGATAATCTGATTCCTCATTAAAACTTTTTATTGTGTTTATTTATTGGGTGTTGTGTGGGTGAGAGTGCCATGGTGCTTGTGTGGAGGCCAGAGGACAACTCCCAGGAGTCAGTTCTCTCCTTCCACCATGTGGGTCCTGGGGACTGAACTCAGGTGGTCAGGCCTGGTGGCATCTTTAACTGCTGAGCCTTCTTGCTGGCCCCAGATCCTAACCTAAGGTTTTCACCCAGGCTGAGCCTCTTCTCAGCAGGTCTCCTTTCTCCTTTCTCAATTCTTTGTCAGTAAACTACTGTAGTCTCTTCCTGCCTCTGCCCTGAAGTGGGGACACCTTTAAAACGTGTGGTGGGAGAAAACCTTATTTAAAATGCTGGTCATCAGAAGTGCTTCAGGAGGCTGCAGGCACACTCAGTGGAAGATTGCCTAGTGTGCATTTAAAAATCTAAATTCAATCTCTGGTACTGTCACACACACACACACACACACACACACA
>CABHPH010132840.1:0-18853 GCA_902168325.1 Peromyscus nudipes
TGTTGGCATCACTGTGCCTGAATAACAAGAAAACCCTTGTTTTAAACAGAGCTAATGATGTATCTCAGAAAGCAGGACACGGTTACTATTTCTTTAAAGAAGAATAGCTATAACATGTGTGCCTGTTCAGGAGTTAATAACATTCAGAAAAAGGGGCTTTATAACCACAGTAGACCAGAATACTTTGGGCCACGAACTATAATTCACATTCTAGCAGTTGCCCATGACGAAAACCTGAAAAGTGTGTTGAACTAGAAAGCCAGCTAAATGGAACAGCCAATTGAAATCAATCCTTCCGAAAACTAGACTTTTTCACATTTTTTTTTTCATTAGAAAGGTCATTTAAGAAGGTGTGGAAAGACTGAGTGGGATTTACTATAATTCCCTCCTATAACTCAAAATTGATCTCATTTTCTGAAGCTTTCAGAGGCTTCCCTGTGACCCTTAAAAAATACAGTGCTGGGCACAAGAATTGCCCAGACGTCTACAGGAAGTATAACAAACACAGAGAGACCAGCATGATGCTTCCAATGCCTGCCACTGCACCCTGACCCCAGCCTTGCATCTGCCTCCCATTCATGCGCCGGCCTGGCTTGTCTGCAACCGGAAGCTGCCCCCTCATCTGGGGCTCACTGTGCTCTTGATCATGGCTTATTTCAGAAATGTCCTGCTCTTCAGCCCATCCACAAATTCACACATTCCTCTGTCTCCCATAATTCTTGAATTGGAGAACACTGTTGCTCTTACCTTTCAATTGATTCTAAGGATTTATATAATAATTTATTATTTGTTGATTTTTATATCTATGTCCTATGTTTCTACTACACTCTAATTCCTTTTAGTCCATATAAATTTATAAGATCGATACCAACCTGTATTTCATTCTTAAACCCACCAAATCCTTTCTTAAAATATTTTTTTAAGGCCCATGGAAATTTTTTTCACTGTATCTGAGGTATTTTTATGCAATTAAAAAAAATCTAGTTTCAAGTACTCTGTTAGCTTCTGACATGATACGTTGTAGAAATGAGAATCCCAGTGAGCATAGGTACTTAATCCAGAACTTAGTTCATATATTTCCGGGAGATTTTCTCCATCTTCTCATCCCAGATCTGAGATTACTTAGCTGTTCTCATCCCAGAGCAGAGAATGTGCTTGGTAGATTCCAGTATTACAGGTTAGTAAAGCTCCTGAGCTGACATTTATCTTCATAATCTATGCAGCTACATTCTGGACACTTTTTGACTTTGAACTTGTCTGCCTCTTAAATCTCTACTTAGTAATAGTCATTTTCTCTGCATGACATAGCCAGGACTCTGAAGAGCCGTAAATCCTGATGGAATTGATACCTCTCTGCACACACTAAAAAACTGTTGTAGAGGGATGCACGGTGCAGCCTCGGAGTTCAGATCCAGAGCACTTCACGTTTTCAAATGTGGGGCTTTCTAACTTGATGTTTGTTGTGGTTTTAAAATTAATTTTCTGGGTTAGAATACAAAATAACACACTGTTGAGAGGATTAGAGGAGATTATATTTTCATCGATGTTCGCCACCTGAAGGTCTTGGTGGCAAGGTGACAAGCATGTGGCAGATGCAAATAAACTTCACACACACAAAAAAAACCCAAAAGTGCTATTATTAACATATTAGTTACTTCTGGTTATGGCAAAACAGCCTGACAAAAGCGTCTTAAGAGGAACAACGTGTTTGGGCTTAGAGTTCCAGGCTATAGTCCATGGTGATGTGATAATCACGGTGGGCACAGGAGCTTGAGGCGGCGGGTCACCTTGTATCTGCAGTCAGGAGCAGAGCACAGAGCATTGCTCAGCTTGCTTTCTCGTTTTCCTTTAGTCCAGAATCCCCAGCCATGGCATTTAGGGTGAGTCTCCCCATATCCACTAACCTAATGTAACCTTAGAAAATACCCCCACTGTCATTCCCAGAGGCTTGTTTCCATGGTGATCCTAAATCTCGTCAAGGTGACAAGCAAGATATTTATTCGTCACCACTATTTACATACTGAGTCGTTTCAGTATGTGTGTAGAATTAAGTCCTTCGAGATGAAAACTCACCCGATCCTGAGTTTCTTAATATATTCAGTGGCGTCTTAGGAGCAGCTATTGGTACTGACACTCAGGAGATAGATATATATCCTGCTCTATAGTGGTACATTGAGCCAGTAGGCTGCGTGGTTTATCTTCATTCCCTATCCATTTGCTATTTTCATGGTTTTCTTAAACTTGTCTATAAAGTGAGGCTGGCCATTACTAATGACAGCCTGTTGTGGGGACCCCATTAAATCAGACTTTGTAGAGCACTTCATCCAGTGATGGTATCTATTTTCAATGTACCCCAGTGAAAGCCGCTGGTGTAAGGGGGGCTTTCCGCCTACAGTGTGTCTGTAAGTAGTCCTGTAGGGATGGCATAGGTCATGGATTTGTGAGAGTGGAAGATATTGCTAAATTATTCTCAAAAATCAATGTTTGAGTTCATTAGTAATACATATTTTTACAATACATTAGCTAGGTAAATCTTAATTATTTCATGGATCTGTGACTTCAAGCAAGAAGTTCAGGTTCTGGATGTCCAAGTGAGATGATAACAATGCATACATAATGCAGGGAATCTGTTTTCACACCCCATTAAGATGTTTGGTTTCTATCTCAAACCAATTTTGAGATTTCTTGCCTGAGGAATTCTAGGTGGAACGCTGCCACCCTGGGAACATTCTCCGTACAGGAAATTGAACCTTTTTCCCTCCCGGCCTTATCTCATCTATAAAGCAAGGCTAGTCTCTTCATTATCGCCTTGGTCCACTACTTTATTAACTGATAAAAAACACCCAAGTACCTAGGACAGTTTGTTTGTACTTTTTCCTTGTATCATGTTCTAAAAAAAAAAAAAACCTAATTTTAAAAAACCAGCTCTGGTGCTGATTGGCTATGATGTTATAAGCCTTGTTTTCTTTGCAATTTTGGAGGAGTCAAGCTTTCTCCTGCTTTAGACGGATAAAGTCCTCAGGGACCTACCCTGTAAGACCCTGATGTTTTGCCTGCTTCATCTTCCTTCATGAAGTTCACACACTAGACAAGGAAAGGGCAGCCACAGGTGATGAGAAACTAACGCTCATTTTCACTGTAGACACTTCTCTGATCGGTGAGTGAGAGTCTCTCAGGGACATCGAGGTGAACGTCAAGGTAGAGAACAGGACACTAGATCATGACACATCAGACTGGCCTGGCTACTCAATTAGCCTTACCTTTTGCCACATTCAGAAGATTATAATGCATGCTTTTTTAGAGTTGCTGGGTGGATTTGCAGTAATCTTCACTATTTGTGACTTCAGTTATGGATCAAGAGTCTACTCTTCCATTTGTGCAGGGGGTGGACCTTAGGATTTCAGACGACAGAAGTCTTCCTTCTCTTCCTGCATCGTTTCTCCTTTGGAGTGTTGTATTCCTAGTCTGCACATACGCCTACCCCAGATATACTACTTGACATGTTTTCACTTGATGTTGTAATAGTTTAAAACCAATGTGTTTAGTTTATTGATGGGAGACCTTGTTCAGATAGCATAAGCCTTTTACTTGGTGTTTACTCACGTCCAGTAAAATGATTTTCAGCCATTTCTCAAGGAGAGACAAAAAGATGAACCAACCTTGTCTCAAGAGGATGCAGTAAGTGTTTGACGTTTGTATTCACCATACTGCTGGCATAAATTATTTATATCCTTGTAGGGAAAATATTGTTCATATAGGAATAGTCACGTGATGTGCTTTTCATAGAAAACGTACTGCACTATAATCCATCTAGTTAATCTGTACTTGAAAGAAGAACTGAAGGTTTTCAGTTGAAGTCTTCTGTCATCTCTACAGGTCATGCGAGAATGGGAAGAGGCAGAGCGTCAAGCAAAGAACCTGCCCAAAGCTGACAAGAAGGCTGTTATCCAGGTAGCACCCAACCCCATCTTCACACCAGACAGGACATGCCCACGCTCACTCATTGAGGGTCCCCAGGCTACCAACATCTGCTGGAAGCCCCTGTGTTCATATTTGCATGAATTGGGATCCTTCTCACCCCTTGTCTTAGTAATAAGTTGCTTCCTCACATTTGCTTCCAACTACTTCAGATTAGAACTAATCACTCCAAATGAATATCGGTGCTTGCAATCTTCTTTCCATTAATGATTTATCTTTTGGGTTGCCGGAGTTCTCAGCTCCTCCATTCCGTAGGAAAATTCAAGTGAGATTAGGAATTTAGGACTGACACCTGTCTCCAAATTACTTTATGTAAACAGAGAGATTCTTTGCATTAATAATTACATTAAGAAGCAAATGTGTTGTGTGTGTTTTCCGTGTCAGCATTTCCAGGAGAAAGTGGAATCCCTGGAACAGGAAGCAGCCAACGAGAGACAGCAGCTGGTAGAGACGCACATGGCCAGAGTGGAGGCCATGCTCAACGACCGTCGCCGCCTGGCCCTCGAGAATTACATCACCGCTCTTCAGGCAGTCCCTCCAAGGGTAGGTCTCATTGAGATCTCGCTTCAGGTCACAGCATCGATGGTGGTGTTCAGACCCTGGGGACCGACCGGAGGCCCCATGAAAGAAGCTAGGAGAAATGCCATAAGTACCTTACTTATAGATGTGACTTAGGTACATTGTGTCTTAAAGGCACAGAACCACAGACCAGTGTCTGAGCTCCCTCTCTTAGCTCTTTTAGCTAGTACCTTTATACAGTTTCCCATGCTGCATTGTTGTTTTTTTCTTTAAGCCATTATTTTTATTTTTTTTTATAATAAGAAACAATAACACCTTTGCCTAATGTAGCCATGATTTCTCATAGTCTTATTCTCTGCTTATATTTACCATGTATTGTTTTCCTTCTGCCCAAAGGACCTCCTTTCTGTTTTCAAGTGCATGTAGGATGAAGTTTCAGTTCTTTTGGTTAGAATGTATGCAAGCTAGTGAGAGCTTCCTTATATTTCTTTGTTTGAAAATACCTTAATTTTACCATTGGTTTTGAAGGATGTTTTGGCTGGGTATAGAATTCCTGGTCCAGGTGATTTTCTTTTTCTACTTTAATGATGATGTTTGTTGTTTCCAACAGAGAATGCTTACATCTTTACAAATAGTCTTTTGTTTTGATCTGGCTGTGTTAAAGATTTTTCTCTTTATCCCAGTAGCTAGTTTAACAATGTAAAATGATGGAGTTCCATTATCTCTTCTGGCCATCTCTTTATCTTATACCTCAGATCATGTCTGATATTTTCTGCATAATTTTGTGTCTGATCATTTTTTTGTTATCTGTCATACACTATAAACTTTAGGATGTTGGGTGTAGTTTTGTATAACTGTAAATATATTCAGCCTCTGATCTGAACCATAGCTAGTTTACCTGGGAGCAGTTTGACCCTGTTGTATTTCACTATTTGTAGATTTGTTAGGTGGAGTGCATCAGTTTTCTGCATGTGACTTGTTATTCCTGTTCCCATTTTCCATTGGGATCCTTCTGAGCAGTCAGTCTACCGTGAATGCTGAGTTCAAATTGGACTGCCAAGAACAATTCCTGTCTCTGTGGGATTCCAGGCACTGTTACCCCTAGTCCTCTGGGGAACTTTTTACACCCGGCCTCAGTTTCTTATACCAGATGAGTGCACCAATGAGTGCCTAGCTATAGTCAGGAAGATCACTCTCGGCCAATTTCTTGTGGACCACTTGGTTCTGGAAAGTCTAGCCAACTGGGTCTCTATAGACTCCTCCCTTCTTGGAGTCCGCTGTCCAAATTCCCTACCTTGTACGATCTGGGAAACTGGAGGGCCTCGGGTGCTGGCAGTTGCAGGGCCTCAACTTCCATGTCTCCTCTTTCTCTGCGGCCCATGCTCCTTGCCTTGCAGAAACTGTTGCTCTTATTGAGTCCATGCATTCCCTGTCTCTGGCAGGAGGGTGAAGTCTTGATCTTCTTGATAGATCTTGATAGATAGTAGAAGTCTGTTCGAATTATGTAACCGAACCACCCACGCGTGCTGATTTTCCTCACCGCTCTGATCTATCTTTCCATGTTAAGGAGCTCCTGGCCTTCGTCCAGGTAGCAAGATGGCACTGACTCTGTTGTACTGATGACATCACTGTGATCTCGGGGCACGGGGTGGCTGGTTCTGGGTGGCACCACTAGCGGTGGACAGGGAGAGCTGTGAGTCAGTCGTCCACAGCAATGTCTTCCCTAGGACCGTACTTCCTCTCCGAACAAAGAGCTTTTGAAGACACAATATCCATATTAGCATTTCGTTTTCTGTGAGCAATCTCTCTTTCCCAGGCAGGACTTAGTGAAACTCTGGTTATGTCTCTCTTCAGATGACAAGGTCGTTGGTTACTCTTTCTTTAGAGAACATGCTGTGGAGAGGAGAGTTGTGGGGATCATTTGCCTTACCAGGAGACACACTGTGAAATGATCCAGCCAGAAGTCCGGTCTCTGCAGTAAAATCTTGTCCAGGGAGGTTAGAGCGAAAAATAAAATGAGAGCTGAATGGGGTCTTCTCAAATCTTTCAGTTGAGTCTTGGCATCAGGAAAGGCAGAGTGTCTGCCAGAGCTGCATGTTGCATCAGCAGGGATCATTTTAGATAGCTCGTAGTGGTACTTACTATGGATCCATTGATCATGCCCTGTATACTGTTTCTTTGATAGCAAAATTTTAAAGTGAATTTGTTTCACTGTCAGAAAAAAAAAATCAGATTGCTATTGATTAATTTGAGAATGCCTGTTAAGTTTCTTAACTCTGAAATGTGCAAATCTCTCCTTTCAAATAAGATACTATTAAGGACACAGTCTTGGAGCAGAACCTCCTATGTTTGTGAAATTACCGACTTTGTCTGAGTGCTTGTTACACTTTTAAGTTTCGCTTGGCATTGCACTTAGCTCTGAACTTTGAAAGGTGTTAGAAAATTCTGTTTCTTTTCTTGATTGCTTTTGTGCATTTCTCTTATAAGATATAAATCAAGAGTTTCCATTAAGTCTTGAATTTAAATCTATGAAGACAGGTTTTTTTGGAGAAGTTGCTTACAACAGGCACAGAGCCAGATAATAGAAAGTTTTTAGAAATGTGATTTAAATATAGCATTGACTATTTGAACAGACTGGTAAAAGTAAAGGGTTTTGTTCTGTTTTAAAATAGATATATTCTTAACCCTAATCTTATTCTGAATGTTTCTCAAAGTTCATAGACAGATCTTCCTCAGGACAAGTGGGAAATATGTGACTGTCCTATTTTTAATTAATTCAAGTAGAAAATGAAGAAATAGGTTGGAAAGCTTGGGAGCTTCTGTGTGTCTCTGAAAATGGTTTCATCCCCATGTTCCCTCCAAAGTAGAGCCTGTCACTTCCCTCCGTGCAGAAGATCTTCCCAGGCAGCTGTCCACAACTGTGACACTGTGGTGCTCTGTGGCCTGTTTATATGCTAATATCTACTGTTCTTTATTCTTTAAAATGAAAGACTTACTGTGAAATTACAAGGGTTTAGGTATGTAAGAAAAATGTATCGCACACAAAGGTGAAGTGTTATTTCACCAGAGTCTGCCCTAGTGAGCAGGGGGCTGGTAGAACCCCTCAGAATATACATGTACACACACACACACACACACACACACACACACACACACACACACAATTTCACACCATTCCAAGGGTCATTTGATTAAATTTAACATAAATTCTAATTTAAAAACCCTCAATTGTTACTGGATTCTAAGAAGTCTTCCTTTAGTTTTGTTATATGTTTTTAATTAAAAAAGAAAAAGAAACTCCCAGTTGTTTCAGAACACAGTCTAGTGTTGGAAAAGGAGGGAATATAGTTAAAGTAGCATGAATGTGTTTGACCTTGAGTTGTTGGTTCCTTAGAGGATGCTTGAAGCAAGAATGCCGGATCCCAAAAGTGCCTGGGCAAAGCTGAAGCAGATTGTTATAAATCACCCTTAGAAAAGTCAATTCTATGCCGCAGTTGGCGTTTGTGTTGGATGATCAGACCACTTAGCAAACCTTTCCTAGGGTCTGTGTTACTTTAAAGCATCTTTTGTTTACTAATTAATCCTCAGCTCCGTGGGTTCTGCCTTCTGGGTTGTGTTACTAAGCCTGAGAGCTTCTGTTGGTTTGGCTTGACTAAACAAGACTTGAAGATGCAGAAGTCCAGATCAGTCCTGGCCCCTCTCTGCTCTGGGTAGGAAGCGCTCAGCTCTGTCTGCAGTGTCTGAACTGCTAACATTTAGCTGAAAGCATAAATCATGGAATTGGGTGCAAGTGCTAAATGTCAATCTAATCTGACTATATTTGACAAAGGTCACTGTTTGTATGAGAGGATAGCAAATAGCCCATTTTCTACATTTTCTGGTGTTACATAAATACTTGTATTTAATTCCCAAGACAGCTATTTAATCTGTAACTAGGAACAAGTTACTTAATAAAGGAATTTGTCCTTCCCAGTTTGAAAATTAGGGTTAATTTTTCAACTCCTCTTTCAATTAACATTTTTCTAGCTTTGTTTGTCCATAATTCAAAACCAGAAGGACTCATTGAAGGTTGAGACAAGACTGTGGATGTCTTCCTTCCAGGGGGACTGAAAGTTAGTGTGGAACATGTGGACTGTTCCAATTGGGAAGATCTGCTTCTTAGTCAAAGAGGAACCAATGAGCAGTGACTTTCTGGAAAGTAATTCCTTGACCATGTGCAATACTTCTGCTCTAGCAATGTGAACTATGCAAGAAAGTCTTATATCCAAACTCTTTCTGTGAAATACATCTTTATTATCTGAACTGAAAATCACCAAATGGAGGAAGCCTCAAGAATGAATCTTTTGCCATTTTCTCTATTGCTTTGGTAAAATTTGTGTTTGACCTAGCATAGTGATTTTTCTAAAGAAAATATCATAGATACATCTTATATTGGGCTTTAAATTTTCAATCGACCACTCAGCTTAAAGACAAAAACAAAGTTATTTTCTAAAGATTGCAATGTAAGTTTCTCCCAGTTGGTTTTGATTTATTTCACTGGTTTGCTTTTGTCTGCATCAGTTTTTCTGGTTTTGTTCTTGTTGCTTTTCTCCCAGATTTCTTTTGTAACATTGGGAATATGTTTAGAATGTTGATGGCAAAATAGAGAAACAAACTCAGCCGGGACCCATCACGAGGATGGAGATAGAGCTCTCTCAAGTGTCTTTAATCCAGCAGACGAGTGTTCTATACAGTTTGTATCACATGCTTAGCATTTTTTTTTTGAAATCTGAGATTTGAAACTGCAAAAAACTGTGGCTTTGTAAAAACAGGGGAAAATTACTTTTTCCTGGGGAGGTAAAGTTCAAGATTTGAGAAACCACTAGGGTGCAATTTAACGCTTCAGGAGAGTGTTTTCTGAGGAAGTCCCTCATGCCCTAGAAGGGTTAGATTCTGTGTGTTGTGAGTCATTTGCTTTGTACTTGGCAGGATCCTATCCAAGCCTTTCAAACACTCTTGATGCTCACTCACTCCCATCAGGAAATGACGTAAAGCACAAGTGTCTATTAGGGTAAGAAGCCAATCAAGCATGAAGCTGTAGAATAAAACAATAGGATGGATGGGTCATGTAATGTGCTTCCCACATAAGTGAGTGAGTGAAGAGCCATGTATTTAGACCCGAGTGGCACGGAGAAGCCTGTTCTCTGTTAGTGATGTGTATCTTTCGTTCCAAGTCCCAGGCATACCAAACTGAGAAATGATATAAAACAATGGAAAATGTGATACAGCTGGGAAGTCAGGAATTTCATTATTACCTTAGACAGGGAAAGGTCATGATTTCCTTCCATTTTGTGGACATCAACCTGATACCAACATGTTATAAAGACAATAGATCTTTTGGAGTAAGTGGAATGAGCCTTGTTAAGAGAAGTTTGGATATATCTGGACTCTATTAAGTATTTTCTGGGATGATTGCCCACTTAAAACACCTTCCTAAAGGACTGGAAAATACTGGATAAATACATCAAGTGGGTTTGGAATTTCATTGTGGTCTTTGAAAGTTGGGAGGCTGGTTTTCTCATCAGAGAGATGCTCACTTTCATGGATAAGGTACAAAGAATAGTCTACACACTGGAACTGCTTCTGAAATTATACTTGACTCTGAGTCACTCATCGATTTAATTAGCAGTCATTTATTGATTTAATTAAGTCATTTATTGGCAGCCACGTTGTGCCAGGAACCATGGTAGGAGGCAGGAGTACGCCATTACCTTTTTCCGCATTTCAAAATGTGTGTGTCCTGCTTTGGAGTGAATGTTTGTCTTCTTTCCTCTCACTGTAGATGTCCTCTCATCCATTTCAGCCGTGCTGACCCCTCGACTTTTCAGAAATTAATTTTTAAATGCTGTTTTAAAAGGCGATGTGATTCCAAGGTGAAGGAAGGGCAAATTGAAAGGGCCACGTCAGCTGCAAACAGAGATGATGCAGTTAGGGGATAAAGAATGTCCGAAAAACAATAGTGACAATGGAAAGGGCTGAATATAATGAGTTCCCATGGGGCGGATCTGTCTTCTTTACCCTTAATATGAGGTGTAGATCCCACCCAATGCCAGTGTAACCAAATTACAGTGTTAAACACATAGTAAGACTGTCTTAACTGAAATAAGAATTTGGTAGTAAAATATCTATGTCACTAGTTAGAGAAAATTTCAAGACTTTGGGTGGTTGACATTATAAGTAGAAACAAGAAAAATATTAAATTATTTATTATCAACACATTTATAATGAGGCACTGAATTTTTGCTTGTTCTATGAGAAATTCAATTTTGAATATGAGTAATGTGGTCAGGCAAATGTTTATTAACAATTACCTTAAGAGAATTTGCTTCTGTGCTCTATATACAGACACAGTAGAGATAACTCGTTTTTTTTTTCTGTCATTCTTGCATGAATGTTTCTTATTTTTAATTAAAATTTACCAAATCCATCTTTGTCCCAGCATAATCAAATAAAGCTCCCTAGACAATGATGATTGCTTGTTTTTCTAAGATCAATTATAGAGCTCTAGAAATAACTAACACCCACCTTGGAGAATTGTGACTGAAAGTTGTAAGGATGGTCATCTATTTCATTTTTTTAAAGGAAGTACACATGAATCATATATGCCAAAGCAGAGCTGTTTCTGCACACACAAATGAAAATATAATAATGTGGCGGGGAGGGGGCTGGAATGTTGCTTGTTTTTCTTCCTTATCTCAACACTGACATCTATGAGACCCAGATACACACCATTTGAGGTGGTTTGTCTGCCTGCTCCCCAACATAGGAATTAATCTAACTTTTTAAATTTCTAAACATGATTCTTGCAATTGCAAGGTCAGAGCAACCAAGCAGAACCCTGCAGTTCATTTATTGAGGGAGCATCCTAAGGTCTTCAGAATTATCAGCTGTCCCAGGCTTTGCTCTTGGGAGTCTCCAGGCTGACAGCATGATGAGGTCAGAGCTCATTCTGGGCCCTCAGGGCTCATGGTGCACACAGGGACGGGGCTGGGGGATCTTAACTGCCTGGTGTGCTCGCTGCTGCTCTGTATCAGGCTCTGGGGATTTTCAGGGAAAGTTAGGAATATCTTTCTGAAGCACACAAAGAAATAGCAGTGTTAGGTGAGATAAGCATTGAAAACATGTGAACACATTCAGGCTTTAATTATCAGACTTAACAGAAGATAAGGATGAATTCAGAAGGAAACCCCATGAATATCACAAAAGCCTAACTTGTAACTAATACCTTGAATCACTCTCCAGTAATCTTCTAATGAGATTGACGGAGGACATTCCTATCTTGCTCTTTCTCCTTCCTGCTTCAGACCTTTAACAAAGTATAGCCTCCTGCCATGAGCCTAGGACCATAAATGAGATTCGGTAATCTAAATCCGAATCTTCTCAGTTATTACAAAGAACTGTAGTCAGTGTGCTCTGGAAATTCAGCACTGTTATCTCCCCTAGCCATGGTTTCATGTTTCCTTGATTTTAGTTGCTTGTGTCCATCGCTGTCTGAAAATGTTAAATGGGAGATTTCAGGTGTAAGCCATAAGTTTTAAATAGCTCTTATTTCACTATACTGTTATTGTTTCATTAGGTAGGTTTGGGGATTTCACTAACTAATTTATAAATCAACCATCATAGGTGTGTGTGTGTGTGTGTGTGTGTGTGTGTGTGTAGTACCAAACACAGTCTATGTAGGATCTGTACCCATCCCGAAGTGTAAAGTCAGATGAGAACTCCCAGAACACCATCTTTCACCATTCAGTTACTTCTTTGTCAGACCTATCTGTGTTTGACGGAAATCTAGCATGTTAGATTCTAGGACAGGCCCACCTAGTGGCCAGGGTATAGGACTCTGGAGGCAGACAGCTCTTTGCCAAACACCGAGTGGCCATGCCACATGGGCCAATGTATACCAGACGTCAGTCACTTCAGCACACTTGATCCTTCCTCATGCCTCTTCTGTGAGGTGGAGAGAAAAAACTCATTTTGCCCTCGGCTGGGATGAAGATTTGATGAGATATCATACACATGAAAAGCATCGCTCCACCTAGCCCAATAGGTAGCTCATTCATTTAGAACGTGCTGCAAACTGAGCATGTTAACAGTGATTTCCAAGGTGATCAGCAGATGCTGAAGCATTGATGACTGGGGAAGGAAGTAGGGCTGGGAGGAGCTGGAGGGGAGAACCAAGCAAAGCACAGGACCTTGAGTCCTGTTTGATGGACCAATTCAGTTAGTCAGCTAACGAAACTGTTTAACCTTCAATCCCCCTTCCCCTTCCTCTCCCTCCCCCTCCTTGACCCTTTACTCTGAAAGACATTGCCTTCTGAACTGCAAAGATGTAAAAATTAAAATTTTAATGTTTGTTTTTTTAAAGAGTGTTACTATTAGTAAATAGTAAGGGGAATATATGCCATTGTATGCCAAAAGTGTACAGGTGCTAGCTATAAGAAATGACCTCCCCCTAGTCTCTAGAAGATTCTTTAGCTTAATACAGAAGACCAAGGCCAGACTGGAGCATGTGGTACTTTTTGGTGACAATTCTTTCAAGACAAAATGCCTTTGAGGATCATTTTTAGCCCCTGAGGGTAGATGAGCAAAAAGCCCTGATGAACGCAATCCTTACATTAGAAATTGAAGGGTTTTTTTTATTTGAACTCATGAAAGGAAAAAAAAAGTGAATTCTCTTCAAAATAATCCTTTCCTAGAGACAGAAATGGGATAAACATTAAGTTCTTGAAGCAGTCATCAAACAGATGCATTGTGGGTAAATGCAGTTAGTGTGACCTTCTGTCTCCAACCTCGAAAGTGTATATAACTTAACAAGAAGCTAAAGTCAAGGTTATATGATGCCCTGATTGTATAGTCCTGAAGATAAAACAGCTCTCAGAGCCAGCAATAGGCAGCCTTTAATTTCTGACTTGTAAGGATTTTTTTTTAGTTAGTATAAATCTCTCTCTTTTTGAATATATGCTTTATAGGTTTAGCTTATCAGTTATCTGTCTTCATCTTTCTGAAATATGAAAGCACATCCTCTGGTCCATAAATTCAGCTGCACGCCATCATGCAAATGAGACTTGTAACGATATGCTTCTCAGACCCGTGTCTAAAGCTAGGGTATCGGTCTTTCTTGGGTTTGTGGTGAAACAGACTTCTTCTAGAGTAAATAAGTAAAGCAAGCAGATGAGGCAGTTTGTTTTGACTGTGTGTGTGGTTTTGTTTATGCTCTGAAGCACAGGAGGCGGGGCCTCTGGCGGGCATGCCTGCAGGTACAGAGCACCAGTTCTGGGTCAGGCACCGTGGGTGGGAGCTCCTGATAGACAGGAAGAGTGAGACCTCGTCTCGGCCCGTGGCTCTCACGTTGAAGAGGAGAATCTAGCATAAATGATGGGGTGCACAGAATGCAGCGACCAAGTTTTACACAGCACTCTGTGGTAGCACAGAGACAGGGCACCAAATTCCACCTAGAATTGCCTGGAGAATGTCTCAACTTTGAGACATTAACTTTAACAGGAATGGAGAGAAACTGAATATATAATATAATAAAAGCATTGTAATCCAGCCTCATATATACCATATATATACACTTATATGCCCATGTATACTTATCACATATACTCATACATATGTACATGTATGTTTATATACCACATATAGTTTCTGGTAATAAGTTCTGTACTGTCCAACTGTCTTTCAAGGTGTCCAAGATATAATGTTTAATAACTGTGTTTGTCTAAACATTCCCAAGTCCACTCCTGACATGAACTCTTATAGCTCCGGGATGTTTGTTTTGTCTTAATGAAGGATGTATACCTTGCAAATCATCGTCTGAAGTCATAAGGAAGGATAGCAATAGCAATAGCACTGCTGGAGACAAAGGAAACTTAAATCCTTTTTTTAAAAAATAAGTTTTCATGGAAAATTGGAATAAAATGAAGTAGAACCAATTAGAATAAAAGAAAAACAGAAGCATTAAAGAAGAAACTTAATTGTTGCCGCGAGAATATTAGAACCTGATGGTTTAAAAGGAACCTAATTAAATTTCAAAGTAAAATAACTACAACTTAATGATGGCCTTTGTTCAGGGGAAAGATAATGTTCCATAGAGCTAAGCATTTTCCTCCCCTTACAGTTGAGTAGTAGTTAAATTGACTATTATTTTCTTATTTTGATTATTGCACCACTGTATGTTATTAATGAAGGGATTATTTGTGAAGCATTACTTCTGGTCTTGGGGCTGTGCACATGCATAGTAATGTAACACTCATGAGCACCCTGTGAATATTTCATCGGGAGAGTAGAAGGATTCTACTGAAACCTGGGAAATCCAAAGTTTATTCCCCTTCTACAGCAGACAGTACCTATTTAGAAAGAAAACGCTGATTGAGGACAGTGTCAGAAATACTGGTAATACCAAATACTTTGTAAGAAGAAAGAATGGCCTGAGCAATTACCTGTGAATGAAGAAGAGGGAGAATTAGCTACAAGCTGACTTGCGGTGTTTGCACATCATGGAACACTTGGACTGAACGCCAGTGGGAGGAGCAATGTTTCCAACCAACTTGAAACTCCTCTTCTTATGGTTTCCCCCACAGCCTCATCATGTGTTCAACATGCTGAAGAAGTACGTCCGTGCGGAGCAGAAAGACAGACAGCACACCCTTAAGCATTTCGAACACGTGCGCATGGTGGACCCCAAGAAAGCTGCACAGATCCGGTCCCAGGTGAGCTCTGAGCATGTGAGCCTTCTGCAGCTTGTCCAGTCCGGAGTTGCTGCTTCTTCAGTTGATGGAAAGATGTTTACCTGTCTCTAGAGCACTTATGGTGGGCCCAGCTGTTGTACCTCTGTGGCAAGAGTTTATGTCTGAAACTCTGAAAGCTAACCTTCACCGGGCTTAGTGGCATATAGTTGTACTCCAGACATAACGTGTGGAGGCAGAAGGGATTGACAGTTCAGTGCCAGCTGGGCTATAGGGGAAAATGCTGTCTCAACCATGGGGACAGCAAAGAGACGACTCAGCGGTTAAGAGTGCTTGCTATTCTTGCTGAGAACCTGTATTTAGTGCCCCCACATTTACCACCACCTGTAACTCCAGGTCCAGGGATCTGACACCATCTTCTGGCTTTCCACTGGTCCCTGCACATATATCTGAGAGCACACACACACACACACACACACACACACACACACACACAAATAAAAGTAGAATAAATCCTTTTTAAAGGGGAGAGTATTTGAGTAATGTGTGCCTTGCTTGACATCTTCTAAGTTTCAATAATGTGGAATATAAAAGTCTGAAGTCTCTGTAGCAGTCAATACTTTTAAAGCTAGTCATTAATCTTTTAAAGCTAGGCACCAGGACGGAGAAGTGGCTTAGTTGATAGAGTGCTTACTACGTAAGCATCGGGACCAGAATTTGGATGTCACTGGGTGTGGCAGCCCACCAGTAATGCTAGCACTCAGAAAGCTGAGACAGGGCATCCCTGGAACAAGCTGGTTAGCCACGCTGGCCATATTTGTAAGCTTTCGGTTCGACTGAGAGACCCTGCCTCAGTGAATGTAACAAGGTGCAGAGCAGTGGTGGAAGGTCCTCAATGTCACCCTCAGGCCTTCATACACACACCTGCACACCCGCATACACATGGTCAGCTAAACACGTGCACATATTCATAAATGTGCATATACGTACAAAAATAAAGAATGAAGTCACCGAAATGGAGAAGATGATAACTCAGTAAACTGAAAACCCTGTAATCGACTCAGCTGAGTGCTGCCAGAGGATGATAAACTCCACCGTAACTGCAGTGTTTAGGTGTAGGAGTGTCTCAATGAGGCTTCGTAATGTTTTCTGCTTTCTCGTTCCCAGAGGTTTAAAACCAGAATCTGTCTCCAGAAACCAAAGATTTTCAATTTTCTTCGCTGGAATAAAATCAAAGACATTCACATTCTGTACAAAATATCCAATCAAATTGAATTAGAAATGTCTTACAAATGTCTTAGGAAATTTTCAGAGGTATTTATGTAGGAAATAGGGTGTTTGGGAAGCATCAGTATTAGGAATCTGGTGACTGATGTGGTCTTTGGAATAGACTGTTCCAAGCATGCAGGCTACTGTTAAGTTTAAAGATAAATTAGGGAGTTAAAAGATGGAGACAGAAAAGAAAAAGAAGGCCCTTTCAGTTCAGTGTTCACCTGTGATGGTCAATGTTAGTGGGGGAGGGGGAAGTGTTTGATTTATCACTGTTTCCTTAGCAAAGATTGTTCACCGAGTGTCGTCATCTTCCAACAGGTGATGACACACCTCCGTGTGATCTACGAGCGCATGAACCAGTCCCTGTCCCTGCTCTACAATGTCCCTGCAGTGGCTGAGGAGATTCAGGATGAAGTTGGTAAGTGAGCTGTCCTTCTTCTGCATCTAGAGTCGCCCATGCCAGTGTGCCTACGCATTTTGAAGTGTATTTTGCGGGCTAGTGTTGCGGGGGAGGTGGCTGCACATGGGTGGGCGTGAGTGTGAAAATCCTTTAGTGCACGTGGGGACCAGAGGATGGGATCAGATGTTCCACTTTATCACGCTCGGCTTCGTTCCCTTGAGACATAGTCTCTTACTGGATCGACAGCTTGGATGGTGGCCATCCAACCCCAGTGAGTCTCCTGCCTCTGCCCCGCCTTACAGTGCTAGAATTACAAGGGCACGTGCTTTTTACATGGATGTTGAGGATTTAAGCTCAGGGCCCCTTGCCCCGATTGCCCGTCACAGTGAAGCTCGCTCTTGCTGTTACTTCAGATCTTCACTTTCAATGCCTGTGAGACCATAAAATTGAACACGGTGCACAGAATATCTTGTAGCAATGAACCGCTCATTATTGAGTCACATGTCAACCATTCTATTCTAATTTATCCAGTCTTGTCGGTAGATCCTTACTATGCTTCACTTACTTTATAATTACGAACTGTAGAGTATTTGGTCTACTCTGTGTACTGAGAGCTTGCATTACCCGTTCGTCTTCCAACCTATTACATTTCTTGCAACTGCACTTGTTAATTAATTATATCTAGAAGACAGAAATCAGTAATGAGTCTTCTATCTAAGAAGCCAAGAACCGGGCACAGTAATGCACACCTGTCATTGTAGCACGGGGGAGGCTGAAACAGAAGAATGACTTCAAGTTCAAGGCCAGCTTGTGTGGCATCGTCAGTTCAAGGCCAGTCTAGGATACACAGTAAAACCTGTCTCAAGAAAAAGATAAAATAAATATTATACAGGAATGAAGAAAACCCTCCAAAAGGGACAAAAACCCAAAACATGGCTCATGATCTTACTGAATAATGAAGTTAAAAATGTAGTGGCACTTGTTTGGGTACCACTTATTACGATCAATCCACGTGAGTCTACTAAATGGGTAACAGAATTCATTAAGATACAAATTGAGGAAATACGCTCATGATTACAGAATGGAGTAGACAGCAGAAGTCGCCCTCTGATCCGACCGCTGGCGAGTCCTCCTCGCAGGCCGGAGCAGGGAGAAGGGGCATGTGACATCTTGCCTTCTCCAACTCCTCATAAGAGGTCATGGCAACGGCAGGGAGCACCACCTCCTTTGGGCCGTATAGCCCAAGGTCATGGGCGGAGCAGATCCCACTACATTAAAACTTCTAGATGTGTATATTAAATAAGTACATTTGGGGGTTATCTTAAGCCTCCTGTCTCGTGTGACTTACATTAAGGTAGCATTAATAATATCAAACTATAGAACTATAAAGCCGTTATAAAGGACTAGGAGGGTGATGACATACTGTACTTAAACACCTTAATTAACAATTGGTACTTTCTGATTTCTAATTTGTTCTTATTAGAACTTTTGACTTGGCAGTACACTACTGTAAACATTAGCCACAAATGACTCAGACAGATGGTGACTCAGATCCCTAAGTGTTGCAAAATGCCCAAGAGCAGGCAACCCATAAACTTAAAATCTCAGTGACAGAGAGACAGATAATTAGAACCACGCTTCTCTCCTTTTTTTTTTTCTTTCAATAAAGAAAGATAACACTGCCATATGAAGACAGGTCAGGAACATATTAGTAAAAAAATAGAACAGGGGAGATGGGTCAGTGGGTAAAGTGCTTGCTACACATATATAAAACCTTAATTTAGATGCCTAGCACCAACATTAAAAAAAAAACAAAAAATGTCAGGCATGATGATGTGTATCTGTAACCATAACAGTGGGGATTCCAGGGACTTGCTGGCCAGTACTAGTGCCCATGTTTCAAGCAATAATGAGGAACACACACACACACACACACACACACACACACACACACACACAC
>CABHPH010132840.1:18863-46120 GCA_902168325.1 Peromyscus nudipes
ACACACACACACACACACACACACACACACACACACACACACACGAATTCCTGGCATTCTAAATATTGGACACCAAATACTTACAGAAAATCTTTCTTAAAAACTTTCATTTGGAATTCTGGGTGCTCCATTTTAAAATAGCTGTTTGCCGTAGGAAAAAAAAAAACAAAAACAAAAACACTTGCTGTAATGAACTCAGGTTCATTATAGGCCTGTGTGCCCT
The DNA here is from genome assembly GCA_902168325.1 of Peromyscus nudipes. Lineage (NCBI taxonomy): Eukaryota > Metazoa > Chordata > Mammalia > Rodentia > Cricetidae > Peromyscus > Peromyscus nudipes. Next base: position 19,087 of record CABHPH010132840.1, read on the forward strand.
CTAAGCTCCTGATGCAAAAGGTCAAGGAGAGAGGTCTCCGCGGAGAATAGTTTTCCTTGGTTATCCCTCTTCATATGAAAGGCTGTTATACAAACAGACAAATGAATAATCAACAAAACTTTCACTCAGCTAGGATGCAGGCAAACCCAAAATTGGCCCTGTGTGGTAGTGTTCAGTTGTCTATGGGTTTCATTCACCCGCCCTTTCCCAAAATCATTGAACTTTAAATTTGGGTCAGGTAAGTACAGATGAGGAGACAACTGAACTTCAGAGCCAAAGGTAGAAGGATGGATGAGTACCTTGACTAGAATATGGATAATGCACTCCACGGTTTAGAGAGAAATGCAGCATTTCCCTGCATTTCACTAGCTGGTAGGTGCTTTGAAGGGAAAGGGTTTTAGGCTGAGGAACTGCCAGTATCTGTGTTTCTTTAGTGACACAGGTGTATCTCTCTATCAGCAAAGTATGCTTCCAACTTTAAATCTCTAATATGGGCCAAAGTGAGTGAGAAGGGGGCTATATTACAAAGAAGTGATGCTGTGTGGGTGCTAGTGGGAACTGGAATCAAGCTTGTAAGAATGAACAAATAAACAAACAAATAAACCATATTGACTAGATTACAGGAAGCAAGTTGCCAGGGAATTCTGGCCCTGATCATGTTACCCCATTGTGTTTCCCTGAGGCAGCCCATCTGTTTATGCTACAGCTAACTCTAGTAAATCCCGAATCTACTAGAGTTCTAGCAACTACACATGTATGGACTTCCATCATCCAGCAACTCATGTACCTTAGAGACTCTAAAGCAGTGGTTCTCAACCTTCCTGATGCTGTGATCCTTTAATACAGTTCCTTATGTTGTGGTGAACCCCCGTCTTAGTTAGAGTTTCTATTGCTATGAAGAGATACAAGGTTCTGGCTGGACATCTGACATATGACCATAGCAACTCTTACAAAGGAACATTTAATTGGGGGGCTTACAGTTTCAGAGATTTAGTTCATTATCATCATGGTGGGATGTAGTGGCATTCAGGCAAACATGGTGCTGGAGAAGGAGCTGAGAGTGGCGAACGAGCTATAACTTGATTCCACAGGCAACAGGAAGTGATCTAAGACACTGGGCATGGCTTGAGCATATATGAGACCTAAAAGCCCTCCTCCATAGTGACATACTTCCTCCAAGGAAGCCACACCTACTAATAGTGCCACTCCCTATGGGCTTTTGGGGGCCAATCACATTCAAACTACCACACACCCAACCATAAAATTATTTCGTTGCTACTTAATAATTGTAATTTTGCTACTGTTATGAATCATAATGTACATATCTGATATGCAACCCCTAAAAGGGTCATGACCCACTTGTTGAGAACCACTTCTCTAGACTCTAGAGTTTAGAGCATGTGCACCCAGCAGAACTCATTGGGACTATCTGAAACCACTTATTTTGACCATGTCCTCCTTCCATGGTCTTATTAAGGTTCTGGCTGGACATCTGAGCCTTTGTCTCACATTGGACTCTTTCACTCAGATTCTCCCTCTTCTGGATGGTCTTTTCTGTAAAGTCACATCCCTCAGGATCCAACTGAAGCCTCTGTACTTCTGTAAACTCTTACTGATTAGCAAAGGAGAGGAAAGCAGGAAGCAATGGTATAGTGAACTAATTCATGTCTGCCTATGATACCAGTGGTCTAGGTTTTTTATGAAAGTTCACCCTTGAAGTATTGGACCAGCACATACAGAAGTAGCAGGAGGTTTAGGGAATAAGTCAGGGCCCACAGTCATTCTCCACGCCTTTACAGAGACAGTCCCTTGGGCATTAGGCTTGTCCACCCTCAGCAAGGCTTTCTTGTATTTTTCACAAAGACAGCATATGAACTATTATCAACTGGGAAGAATTCTGTGACAGTATCCCCAGCTTATAATTAAAGAAACTGAACCCTAGAGAGGGCACTTAAGATAGAGAAGGGATAAAAATAGAACTGAAGTCAGGGTCTGCCCGAATCCCACATCTGTGTTCTCCGTCACCCATCCTCTCTTACACTGAGTTTTCTTCTATTTAACCTTAGTGTCTAGACACTGGGTTTAAAACTAGTTTGTGTTAAATTGCTTGTTTCTGTCTCACCAATGCCAGATCCTGTGAGCTCTACTGCCATCCACGGTCTTTGACTCAGGATCCAGCAGAGGGCCTGGTGTGCTTTGTAGGTTTCCATTACTGTAGCCATAAGAATGAAGCAAGCCCTCAAGCTTCAAGGTGGATGGATGCCCCTTAAATTGTGAGATGGTTTCTTTATGATCCTAAAACCTCCACCCTGAGCTCCTTTGTTGGCCCCTCACATAACTATTGCACAAAATAACTCCCTTTCTTCTGCCGCAGTGTTCTCTAAAGCTGTTGTGATTGACCAAGCCAACAGGATGTTGTCATTCGCAGGGGTAGCAAAGTAATGAATGAATAAACCAGACTTCCCAGCAGAACCCCTCTCAACATTGTAGGAGGTGGTTCTATATTGCAGCCTTGATACTGTGTCGTGTGCTCATCTCCACAGTTTGCATACTGTCACAATGGTTTGTTGATTAATCATGAGTCTCATTTGACTCTCCCGAGAAATTTCCAGACTGCTGCTAGTTCTTTTATAAAAAGGCTGACCTTCTATTACCTTATGATTTTTGATTCAGCTTAAATTATTATTCACAAATTCCAAAGCACACATACTATTTAATATTTTCCTTTAAAAATGTTTTGCATACAAATTATGACGCTTTCTTGTTAGGAAAGATGTTTATAGAGGTGAGCCGTTCCCTGATTTCTTCTGAATATTGTTAGGAATTCGTTTTTTCATTCAGTGATGATTGAGTCATTGTTTTAACAGAATATAGCCATTCAGAGTTCATGTCTGTGTACATTATCATCATTTAACCTTCAGAGGGGCAGGATCCCTTGGCCCTCCTATTACTCTTGAGCTCAACCTTGACTTTGCCAACTTGCCAGTTTTAACCAATTAGATGCTTTTGTCCCGTGTCATTTCCTTTAAGTCCATGCTAAATTATGTTGTTCTACCTTTGTGTTGGTGTTGAGGGATTTTTTTTTTAATTTGCTTTCAAGGTTCTTCAGATTGTGGCTACTACCTCAAGGCTATAAAAATCATAGCACTCAATTCAGAGATTCCTGTTTCACACAGTGCTGTAATGACCAATTTATGAGTTGAGGCAGAAGGACGGAAAGAGGAAGGCCGCTCTAATTGTTTCGTAGCTGGGTTGTTTTTTTTTTCTTTTAGCATTCAAAGTTAATAAAAATGTGAACTACTATAAGCCAGAAAGATCTGTGGCTGAGCAAATCCGTGGTTAATGGCACTGGTATTGAATGATGTGCCAAAGAAACAAGAAATCCACTTTAATGAAAGAATGCTTGTTTTTGTTACAGCTTTGCTTTTTATTACAACTTTACTGTGGCCTCTTGATAAAAATTCCCAGCCTCCAGGAAAAAAAATGCAGTATGTTTATTTCAGAGATGGTTTCTATTGCCTCTGGCTAATATGCCTGTGAATGTGGGGGCTGATTAACAAATCCAACCTGGGTTTAAAGTGGAATACATACAGCACTTCTTCTCAGTCCAATGAAAGACAATAGTGAGTGCTGTCTGAGAATTATTAACAAGCCTGTGTAACTGTCACTCAAGTCAAGGCTGGAAGGCTGATGGCGGAGGATGTGGAGTTCAAGACCAACTTGGGCTGCCTAGCTAGATAGACTGGGTTGTGGGGGTGGGAGGGGCAGAGATATAGAGAGAGCAAAGAAAATTGTCAGTAAATAAGAGAGAGCACTATTAATTAATTCTGTTCTTACTTGAGTTTTCATAAAAAGTGATTACTACATGCACGTAGACTTTACAGCCCATTTAGGCATTTGGAAAGAACGTGTGTTCATATCATAGACAGACTTGAGGACCTTCCTCTGTTGGATTCATTGTTATAGCCTCAAAGCCAATCTGTTGTTCCTCAGTGTCATTAACTGAATGTCTGATTTTTTTTTTTAGCTATCTTTATCTAAATGGGTATCTTTGACTCCCTCTAAGAAAGACAGTTATTTTTCCAAAGTAAAACCACTAATTCCATGCACGAAAATGTCTGGTCTAGTGCAGAAGTCTACACACAAGCTTTGTAGCCTTCGAATGGAGAGGGACCTAAGAAGATGGTTCCCCAGTTTTCTGACATGCTAAGGTCTGTGTTGAAGTGTCTCAACAGCCAGGTCAGGGAGTGCCATCAGATCCTCAGATCCCCAGCTGGTCTTTGCAAAGAGAGTAAGAGAGAGGCTTTTAGCAGATGAACTCGGCCTAACTGGCAAGTACTGTTCTTTATATACGTTTATGGGTGTGTCGTGGTACAAGGTTACTTTTTCTGACTCAGGAGTTTAGTGAAGAGATAAACAGGGTTTGTCATCAAGAAGATCTGTGGAAGTCATTTATGAGATCTTATAAATATAAACGTGTCAAACATTCCTTCGGGCATAATTTTCCTGTGGATTTCCAGTGCACAATACGGGGTAAGCCTGTCTGTATTAGCAACACTCAGAAAGTCCACTGTCCAAGAAGAATGAATGCTAAAAGGCTGAGCATTTTGATCGGTTTGGCTTCATTTTTAACAAAAAACGATCCTCACCATCTATCCAGAAAGACAGTGTTGACACTGAAATCTAGAATTCAGCATAGCGTATTGATCTGCTTTACTGTGTTCCACATGTACACTGCCGGGCATAAGCGGAATTAAACATCACCCACATTGTGGTGACTCACCGTGGATCTTTTTGTTCCGGCAAATAGATAACATGTTAATTGGCTTCTTTCCTTTTTTTATTGTTGAGTTGTATGACTCATTTGTGTATTCTAGACACTATCTTACCAGATACAAGACTCGCAAATGTTTTACCCATTCTAGAGGAGTCCAGTGTGGGGGCCTGTGTATGTGTAACTTTCTTTGCAAGTATCCTTTTTGACATGCAGGTTTTTTTTATTGTTGTTTAATTGTAGATGAAGTCTAGTTGATTAGGTCTTTGTTTTTAACTGTTGCTTTGGTAATATATATATAGAAGAAGCCACTGCCCAATCCCAAGGTCACAGTTTATACCTGTGTTTCCCTTAAGAGTATTATTAGCTCTTTGATGAACTGATTCTACTTGGGTTCATTTTCTGTGGGATACTAGCTAGTTGAGGGTCTCAGTTCATCTTTTTCACCTAATAACCCAGCATCCCATCACGGTGTGTTGGAAAGAAAAAAAAAGTTTCTTCCCAATTAAAAGACCATTGTACCATGTGCAAATTCTGTTGACCTTTTTTTTTTTTTTTTTTTTTTTTTTTTTTTTTTTTTTGGTTTTGGAATTTTTTTTGAGACAGGGTTTCTCTGTGTAGTTTTGGAACCTATCCTGGATCTGGCTCTGTAGACCAGGCTGGCCTCAAACTCACAGAGATCTGCCTGGCTCTGCCTCCCAAGTGCTGGAATTAAAGGCGTGCGCCACCACCGCCTGGCGACCTTAGATTTCTGTACCTTCAATTTCCTGCCTATTTTTACTGTTGATTCACACTACTTCTATTACAGTGACTTTGTGGTTAGGTTTTGAAACTGGCAGGTATGAGATTTCTACTTTGTTTGTTTGTTTTTTAAAAGATTATTTTGATTATTCTGGGTGCTTTTTAGTTTCCACTTGAATTTTTTTTTTTGTCTTTCTCAGAACCCTGTTTAAGAAGTATGAATTCGTATTAGTAACTTTCCTCATTATTATGACAAACCATCTCACAGGAGCAACTTGAAGAAGGGTTTGTTTTGGCTCGTAGTTTAAAGGTGATGCCCCTGATGGCTAGGAAGTCATGGCGGCTGCAGGCGAGCAAGAGCTGATCTCACTGCCAAGCCCGGTTGGGAACCAATGTGTGACAAATGCTGGCGCTCAGCTGGCATTGCCCTTTCTATCAGCACAGGGTCCTGGGACAGTACCACCCACGTTTAAGGTGGGGTTTCCCACCTCATTCACTCAATTTAGAAACTAGACTTGCCCAGAAGTTTGTCTCCTAGGTCATTCTGGAGCCTATCAGGTTGGCAATCAATATTAATCGTAACGAGATTATAATGGATCTATATAGAGAGATCACTTTTCAGTGTATTGCCGTTATCATTTCCCCCAATTTTTAGTGTGTGTGAATGGGTGTGGGCACATAGAAGGGTACGTATGTGAATGCATATGGAGGCCAGAGCTGACGTAGGGCACCTTTTCTATACTGATCCCCATCCCCCAGGTAGGGGGATTACAGGTGGGCCACCAGATGATCCGTACTGTTTTTACTTAGATTCTGGGAATTTAAACTCCCTTCACACTTCCAGCAAGCACTTTGTGCACTTAGCCATCTCCCCTAGACTCCTGTTACAATGTTTGGAATAAGGATTAACTAAACGACGTGATGGTAGAGCAGCACCCACTGTGAGATGACTCTCCCTTGGGCCCATTGGAGAAGGTGAATATTTGCAAGTAGCCAGAATTCATGCTCCCATCCTTTACTCCAAATCTCAGTAAAATTCCGAAGATTCTGGGACCTTTTTGTTAAGCTGTACTAGCCACACTACATCAATAGTTTCTGTTTTCATGCCATCTCTTACCTTTTTTGTGGTGGGGAGCATCGCAACCAGGTGGGTCATGCCTGAGGCAGCAACTCCCACGCCAAGCTGCTGATTCTTACGATGATGCACGGAGTTATGTTCTCAACTCACCAACTCTTAAGTGTGGCACTATAATTTGAAACAGAATCAAAAAAGAAACTCTAACAAAAAAATGAGTGGGGTGTGAAATCAGACCACAGTGGTGGTAGCAAGATGGTTTCCTGGCATGGGACACTGCGACAGATGTGTCCTGGTTTTTTTCTAGAGTCCTGGGAACAACCAATGATTCGGGACTTTAACAAGGGCTGGTTATTTGTCTGTCACAAGCAGCTGCCTTCAAGGTTCTTTTTTTAAGGAAAAAAAAAAAACCTCGTAGTGATATTTGCCACCCAGAAATATGGAAATGAAGCCAAATTGAGATTAATTTTGAAATTTGCTTCCATGAGGATTAACTGGGAATGAGATGAATTCGTTTGCATGTGAGTCAGAGTTGGGAAGGAATGTTAATTTGCCTCTTGCTGTTTTGCTCAGAGACAAATTTTGCAAGGGAGTCACTGAGTAAGCCTCATTAGTCTTTGTTAAGAGCTCTTATGTCCTGTCTTCTGCAGACACTGTTAGGCAGGAAATTGTCAACAGGGAGGCTGGGTCAACAGGGTTGGAAAGATGGCTCAGCAGGTAAGAGCACAGACTGATTGGAATAGGGGGGCTCATGAGTTCATGGCCAATGTTGACGATACTGGGAAGTTCTATCTCAAAACGAAAAGGAATTTAAAAAAACAAACGAACAAAACAGTATTTGCAATGTCTTTTAGACTTGGAGAATGAACTAGGTTGTCAATGGGAAAAGTCTAGTTCATTTCAACCACTATTGAGAGATGATGTGTTGGCTAAGGCAAAGAATTTAATAATCATTTGATTCATGTAATTCCGAGATGTTGCCGACTTGCAGGTGCTCATAAAAATATTAGCTCCATCTTGTGCTTGAAATAGCACCTGACCTCTACAGAATTACCTTATCTCTGTCTTTGCTTCTGGCCTGTGTGCCCTTTAGATGAGTCTTCCCATCCTGAGAAAAGATAGATAACCAGTTGTGTCCCTAAGTCTGCATCCTCCCCTTCAGCGTTGAACTCTGTACAGCTGCTCAGGAGGCCAGTTGTCAGACCAGAGACTTGCTTGTCCTAAAGAAGGAAAGCAGGCTGGGTAAAATTTCATTCTGGTAAGAGCAATAGCCTAAACCGTTCTGACCTTGGCACACCAGTTCTGTCTTACCTTTCTGAGGTTGTAATGGCAAAGTGAAGCTCTCCAGGTACACGTGTTCCTTTTCAAGATGTGCCCAGTGAGGGAGGAAGTGCAGGTGAAAGAAAAGTACAGAGTTAAGAATGTAAAATGGACCTTAGCGTGTTGTTGGGATCCTACTTATTAAACACTATGTATAGTGTTTTTATTTAGGAAATAGTGAAAGCGAACCACATTTCACATGTTGAAATCTGTGGCCTTGGCAGTTTTTGTTTCTGTTGCTGTTGTTTGGTTGTTTGGTTGTTTATTTATGTGTATGACTGTTTGCCTACATGTACTGGTGCCTGTGGGGGCCAGAAGTGTGTCAGAGCTCTTGGAACTGGAGTTACAGAGGGTTGTGAGCTGCCATGTGGATGCTGGGAATCGAACTCAGGTCCTCTGCAAGATCACCAAGTCCTCTTAACCCACTGAGCTGTCTGTCACGCCCCCGCAGACTTTTTTTTCTAAAGAGTTTGTTATTTGAAGTTCAAAATTAATTGTTATTTTTAAAAAATCCATCTGCATTTTATGATTATTGAGTCTTGAAAAGAATTAAATTGAGTGTCTTCTCAAATGATAGCTAATATCCTTTCTACAAAGGAAGGTTGCTACACATACTCATTATGATGTGATATAAGAGAGGTATCTTGTGTCAAGATAGTCATGAAACATCATTTTTTTTGATATAGTAAAACTTTTCTATGAACTGTAGCCAAACAAAGTGTCTCTTACTAGAAGTTTCCAAAGATATCAATATCAATAAACAGTTCTCCAGCATTTTATTTGAGAAATATAGTTACTAGTTACATATGTATAATTTGTTTTTATTTCATATTCATTAGTGTTTTGCCTGCATGTATGTCTGTGTGGGAGTGTAAGGCCCCCTGAAACTGGAGTTACAGATGGGTGTAAGCTGCCATATGGGTGCTGGGAATTGAACCCAGGTACTCTTGTAAGAGCAGCTGGTGTTCTTAACCCACTGAGCCATCTCTCCAGCCCCACTAGTGACAGTTTTAAGTGTAGTCTTCTAGTAGTAAATATTGCCCAATACAAAGAAAATTAACTTTACTGTTGCTGCTGAGATATCATTAGGTAAGTGACAGTTCTTATTGTTCTTGATTATTTGAAAGAAGTCTCTGAAGACATAAATATAAAAATATATTGTTGTTTTTCCGTCAGCTTAGCAGCTACACTTGAATGACTGATACGTTAACTACCGTCTGCACCCTGAGGCCCTGCGGTCCTCACCGGCAGGATTTCCAGTCCCGCTGGCACCAGCTCTGCCGCCGACATCAGATGTAGTTTTTAACTAAATCTCTATCATTCTATTTACCAATTTACTTGGGAGTCAGATGTTGGGGTGAAAACCTGCTAGCTCAGAGGGGCCAAGAAGCAACGAGCTGACCTTCTCTTTTGTCCAGAGACCCAGCAGGAGAGTGTCTCTCCAGTTGTTCCAAACCAAAAAGATTGCAAAACTCTTAAGTCCCTCCCCACTCCTTCCTGTGTGTCTCTCTATCCATCTTCCTGGCTCCTCCCTACACTCTGTGGCTAATTCCTGTCAACTAGTTTCTGTCTCCGCCCCCTGATCCAAGGTTGATTTTATTAACACAGTCTCGGGCTTCACAGTGGGATCAAACATCCTGCAACAATGTATTTAACCGTATATTATGTATATTTTATATGACTTGCAAAAAGTAAAACATGTAGGGCAGGGATGTACCTTACTTAGGAGAGTGCTTCCTAGCCTGCATGAAACCTAGAGTTCAGTCTGCAACACTGTGTAACCTTCGGCATGATGGTGCAATCAATACCTGTAATCCCAGGACACAGATAACAAAGACTCAGGGATCAGAAATCAAGACCTAGGCTGCATAGTGAGGTTAGGAGAGACTGCATCAAATGCTGTCTTTTAAAAAATGCATATCAATGTATTTTGCTGTCATTTGGCCTCTGTGAGTAACAAGATCCAAGAATTAATCAAGGACATACAACATCAATAAATTACTTATTGAATACCTACAACGTTCCAGATCTGTCACAGATGCAGGGCATAGTCTTTCTTACTCAGATAACTTAGAATAATGTAGAATTTGCTCAGAAGAGACTTCAGATCAACAGCCAAGACAAGGCTTCGTTCTCATGAAGGCAGTTGGTGAAGGCTGATCTGATAGCACTAGGTGGTCTCATCTGAGAGCCACTCCTTACCCCTAATGTCACCTGGTGAAGATTCCTAGAGCAACAGGGAACCTTGCTTTTCAACTGCTCCAGCCACATCGTTTTATAGGTACTGCCAAGGCCATGCATTGCATCCCGTTGATAGCCTATAGACTACCATTTCATTGCTTTTGATCCAGAGGTGCTTACTTAGTGCTGATGGCAGATTCAAAGCTGGATATGGGAATATTATGGGTAGCTTCAGCATCTTCTCATTAAAAGTGTTATGGGCTGAAAAATATCCCCCTTTTAGCAACATCATTGCACACTTATGTCTGGGTTAAGGTAGTGCAGCAGGGTGCATTTTATAGAACTTGGGGGTCATGCCGTCATTCTCCATTTGCTCAGAATTCATATATTGCTGAAGTAGGACAAACACACCTTCCTCCATGTGATTGTTAGAGTTTTCTATATAAGAAAAACCAACATTTCTGTAGGTCATGATATCATAATTGTCAATGATGACTTCACCATTTATTCAAAAGGGATCAGCCATTCAGGCTTGTGCTCCAGAAATATTTATGGCCAGAGTTTCCCGGCAGACAGCATGTAAGTGATATATTGTTGCTGGCCATTAAATCAGACCCATGAAATGGTCTCTCCTGCCAGCAGAGGAGATTGCTTCTTGATTGTGGAAGCAGGTTTATTTGCTTCCACTCAAATATACTAAGAAAGGAACAAATAATTTAATGAAAGGTTCTGTGTATTTTTTTTCTGTTTATATTATTGCTATTATCTTCATTGCAATTACAAACTTTAAGTCTTGCTCAAAATAATACTAAACAAGGTATGTGGCTTCTCCTTTATTATTGTATTAATTTATATGTTTTAGAAGCAGGCCTATTTATTCCAGTCCTCTTGCCTCAGCATCTCAAGGGCTGTCAATCACTGTAGTAGTCTTTCTTTATTCTCCTCGGTGAGTCAGATCTTGCGGGCAAGCTGACATCCTGTCCTCAGCCGTGGATACATTGACTTATCTTCTCCTTATGTTTACAGTGCCCATCTCAATTTTGACTTCTTGAGGTTGAGTATGCATTTATATCTCCTCACAAAAATATGCCATGCCCAGGAGATGATTAATAGAAACAGTTCTCATCGTGTGGCCTTGGACCAGCAGTAGCAGCAGCATGACTGACAAGTCGTTAAAAATGTGTGTTCTTTGCCTTCATTCCCAGACTGATAAACCAACAATGTGGGGGACAAATGTGTCAGTTTTTATCACTGTGGCTAAACACCTAACATAAATCAACTTAGAAGAGGAGCTATATTTCATAATAGACCTCTGTTTCAGAGAGCTGAGTGCAGGGTCTCTTGGCCCTGTTGCTTTGGGCTTGTGGCAACTATATTATGGCCGGAGGACCTTCTTATTTTGTGGTGGCCAGGAGGGGACAGAAAAGGTAGGAAGAGAAAAAAGAAAGAACCAGAATCCCCTTCAAAGACAAATCCCCAATGACTCAACTTCCTCCAAATAGGTCCCATCTCTTAAAGGTTCTGACACTACTCAGTGGCAGCTTGGGCTGAAGACCAGGCTCTTAATACATGGACCTTTGGAGGAAATGTAAGATCTAGAAGTAATGAAGCTGAGTCTATAGTGATAGTGCTCAGTGAGTATTATAGTAATGATGCTCAGTCTATAGTGATAGTTCTCAGTCTAGACTATAGTAATCGTTCTAAGGTCTAGACATATAGTAATGGTCCAAAGTCTAAACATAGTAATGGGCCTAAGGTGTAGATACACAGCTTGTCCTCAGAGAGAGGTGCTTTTATTAGTGTTAGATCTTTTTTAGGCCTGGTGTGCGGTGATAATATTGTGTACCCTAATAAAATGTGCCCGAAGATCAGAGAACAGAACAAGCCACTAGATTAAACATAGAGAGCAGACAGTGGTGGCACACACCTTTAATGCCAGCACTTGAGATCTCAGGCCTTTGCTTGGGAAGCATACATGCCTTTAATCCCAGAGAGTAATATGGCAGGGCAAAGAAAAGTTTTAAAAAAAAAGGCATGAAGAAATAGGAGCTAAAGCTCTTTTAGGCTGAGGAAGCTCTTTCAGCTGAAGCCCTTTCGGCTGGAGCTCTCTCAGGCTGAGGAGTTGGTGAGATAAGAAGTGGTAGCTGTGGCTTGCTCTGCTTCTCTGATCTTCAGGTAAATTTTATTAGGGTACACAATATATCACCACACTGGTGGGCTGGAGAAATGGCTTAGTAAGTCAGTCATGTGCTGCACAAACATGAGGACCTGAGTTTGAATCCCCCCATGTAAAGCTGGGCATAATCAGCATCATTTGTAATCCCTATACTCCCACAGGAAGATGGGAGACAGACACAAAAAAACTGGAAGCTCATGAACAACAAAAAGGAGACCCTGTGTGGGAGCCCACAAAGATTCCAACTTGTGGTTTGTCTCAAGGTCAAAGAGTCAGAGTTTATTTTGCTGTCCACAGCTGCATAATAGCGTGCAAAGGCATGGTTACCAGGTGTTTTATACTTCAAGGCCTAATCATAAGATGCTTTGCCATGGATCATGGTTACCAGGTGTTTTGAAGGGTCTACACATGGTTGTACTTTGATCTTGAAAGGGGGAGGTCTTTTGCCGCTCCCCTTGCTAGTGTATAAAAGGCCCATTAGAAATAAACTTGAGGCTGCTAGGTATTAACGCAGGGCCTTCCCGAAGCTATCCTGTGTCTCTATCTTTTTCTCTTCATCTACTTCTTTATTTCCTATCTAGCATTTCTCAATTCCTCATTCCCCGCTTCAAGGGACCCTTCGATAGGTCGGGCCTGAACCCCAACACTGAACCGCAACAACCCTGTCTCAAACAGGTTGGAAGGCAGACTAGAGACTGACAACTAAGGTTGTCCTTTGACCTCCATGGCACACACATGCCAGTACTCACATACAAGAACATGTACATGCATCATACGTGTCTTTTCTAAGCAGTGTTACTTGTAAAACTATAGAAGTATAAAGGACAAAGGATGTTCAAAGACTGTCTCAGATTCCCCTTTAGTCTCCCTCCCCCAGTATCCTTAAGATTTAAAAAAAAAAAAAAAAAAAAAAAAACCTTCAGTAGATGATGTTGACTGTGAATGCTCGCGTTCAGGAAACGTGGGTGGAAGCAGTTGAGTTTATTAGCCTGAATGATCTGAGCGTGAGGTAGTCTGCTTTCTTCCTCCAGATCTTATACTTGCTCCTGTGAGCTTAGAGCTCTTAGTTTATAAGTAATTGTGTGTAGCACGAATCTTAAAGGTCTTACTAATAACAAACCTGGAGCCAGGTAGTGGGGTCAACGCTGGAAGATCAGAGAAGCAGAACTAGTCACAGCTTCCTCACCTTACCAATTCCTCAGCTGATCCTGTTTCCTCAGACTGGAAGCCTCTGAGTCCTCATCCAAATGGATTTCAGCTGAACTGCTCCTCAGAAGCCTAACCAGGCTATAGTTCCTCGTCCTCACGCCTTAAACACCTTTCTGCCTCCTGCCATTACTTTCTGGGATTAAAGGCATGAATCACCATGCTTGGCTGTTTCCAGTGTGACATTGAACTCACAGAGATCCAGGCAGATCTCTGCCTCTGGAATGCTAGGATTAAAGGCGTGTGCTACCACTGCCTAACCTCTTTGTTTAATAGTATGGCTGTTCTGTTCTCTGACCCCAGATAAGTTTATTAGAGTGCACAATATTTCAGGGAACACAATACCACTACAACTGTGGAAAAGAGAAGGGGCATTTCCTAATACGCTACCATGGTCTTCCACTCTGATTTATTAGAGTAGGTGATGTCAGCTAAAATGGGTTCTACATATTATTTGAGTTTCTGTTTATTTTATTGTACATTGTTTTTGGGGTATCTTTTATCCAAAATACTTGGGATTGGGAAGGTTTCAGATTTTAGAATTTTTCAAATTTGAAGTGTGATGACACAAACTCTAAGCAGCTATCATCTTTAGTCCAAAGTTCTGAAATTCAAAAGGCTTTGAAAGGTGGAGGTCAGAGGACAACCTCAGTTGTCAGACTCCAGTCTACCTTCCAACCTGTTTGAGACGGGGTCTCCTTTGTTTTCTTTTTTCCATGCCGTGAGCTTCCAGTTTCTTGTGTCTGCCTCCCATCTGCCTGTAGGAGTCTAGTAAAGATTTCGATTTCAGAACATCCCACATGTGAAGTCTGGAGGCAAACCCATGCAGTCTACGTGTTCTGAGGATGTCAGTGAGAGCAGCGATAGCCCTCAAGTTTCCCACTGAGAACCAACCTGAGCCGTTTCCAGACGGCTGCTGGCAGTGTCTGTGATCCCGAGCAAAACGGGGGGAAAGCTGTCTCAAGAAAAACAGTAGGCAGAAGCCAAGGGAAAGATTCTGTAATCCAATAGTCAAGCCTGTCAGAATGCATTTGGAGCACCCTGACCCACAACCTGTGCTTCGTCTCTCTCTCTCCCTTTGGCAGGGAGCCAGCGTCATGCTCTGGAGTGTTTTGTTTGCCTTTCCCCACCTTAAGTTAAAGCCTTCTTATACCTAAAGTATAAAGTACTTCCTTCAGGTACAGGAGGGAAAACAAGCCAGAACTATCCTGTGGATTGCTAAAAAACACAGTCTTTAAGGAACAGAAAATGGCCTGGTTATCCTGTCTTTTGATAAACCTGACGTCACCCTGGAAGTCAAACATTGTATGAAAATATGAGAGAAGCTTGGCGGTCTGTTCTCTTTGATGTGGAGAGAGGAAAGCTGGCTTCCTTTCCCACATTCAGCGAGGGTCTGCACCCACCCTGCTGCGAACAGCTCTTCAAGAGAACATGAAAGAGGTGAGGAGCCCTCACAGTTTGCAGCTTGAGGATCCAGGGTGATTAAGTGGCTTGATCAAATCAGAGACTAAAAGTGGTCGGGGGTCAAGAGCTTCCTCGTAGCTTGCCAAAGTTCTTCAGATATCAAAGTGAGTCCTTGAATACCTGGGGTGTGAATAAATGGGATGCTTTTTCCTTTAAAGAAGAATGGCCGCGCAGAATTGGCAGCCCTCTGTAGACTTCTGAATGTTCAAATACGACCTTGTTTCTGGAGCTTGCCGCTAGTTGAGCAAGTGTCATGGCGGGTTCCTGGTCACTGGAGTGTTCAACCTGTCACACCATTTCTGCGTGTCTGTCCTTCTCTTCATAGACAGCAAACAGTATCTATATTTTTCAGGATCTTAGTTCAGGTGCTATAAATACTTGGAACTGAAAGTCTCATTCAGAAGCCACTTAGGAAGAAAAGTCACTCTCTGTGGAAACCATTGTCCTGGAAGTCATCATGGTCTCAACGTATACTTGGGACCAAGTAAAGTGTAATTTGGAGGAGTTCTTGTTTAAAATACAGGATCTTGAACTTTACCTCACACTCTCAGAAATCCACATATTTTCTACCACAAGTGAGTCTTAAAAGATTCATGTTTTAAAATCCATATCTATATGTGGTAGTAAGAATACAAGCTTCTGTAGAAAACTGGGAGTATATTTGTCTATATTTTTGACATAGAAAAATTAAAAGACCATATTAATTTATCCTGAGTCATTAGCCACGTGACTTTCTACCAGCCTTTACTGTCTCTGATTTACAGTGTTCTCACTTACAAGATTTTTTGTCTTTGTGGTAAGGAGAAAGTGATGCACATCATTAGAATCCATACCTTGGGTTTTTAATTGTTATCCTTCCCTGGGTACCAGTGTACAACACTGAGTGGCAGCTTTTAGCCCTTGTCTTAATCAGGGTTACTACTGGTGTGACGAAGCATCATGACCAAAGCGACTTGGGAAGGAAAGTGTTTATTTGGCTTATACTGCCACGTCACTATTCACCATTGAAGGAAGTCAGAGCAGGAACTCAGAAAGGGCCAGAACCTGAAGGCGGGAGCTGATGCAGAGCCCATGGAGGGGTGCTGCTTACTAACTTGGTCCTCATGGCTTGCTCAGCCTGCTTTCTTATAGAACACAGGACCACCTGCCCAGGGATGACCCCACCCTCAATGGGCTGGGCCCTCCCCCATCAATCACTAATTAAGAAAATGCCCTAAAGGCTTATATATGGCCCAATCTTATGGAGACATTTTCTTAACTGAGGCTCCCTCCTCTCAGATGGCTTTAGCTTGTGTCAAGTTGACACAAAACTATACAGCAGTCCTTCACATGATCAGAAGGGTAATCAGCAACAGTCTGCATTGTCCCATCTTGAGCTTTGCTGTTCAGTGGACTAGGTGTAACAAGTGCATGTTTGACAAGGGATATTTTCAACCACGAAAGGATCATCAGGCTGCATTCCTGTCATCAAACGTGTATTGCCAAGAAGCCATTGTATAAAATGTTACAGAGAAATGATGTTTACCTGGAAGTTTGGGTACAAGCTTTGTTAGGTGACACGGTGTTGATGCTATGTTTAATTTATCCAAGTAATTGGCATAAACTGCTTGTCTCTTTGTTTTTGTTGTGTGTTCACGTGTGTGCAGGTGTATGTGTGCATGTGTACATGCATAGGCCAGAGGACAACATCAGGTTTTGTTCCCTAGGCTCTTCCCACCTTCTGTGTGAGGCAAGGTCTCTCGTTGGTCTGGAACTTACCAAGTAGACTAGACTGGCTGGCCAGGGTGCCCAAAGCATCCTCCTGTCCCCTTTCTGAGGTTATAAACAGGACAGGCACACAAGCTGTCTTTTTCTCTCTCCTTCTCCCTCTCTCCTCTGTGTGTGTTTGGGGAGGGGAGAATCTGGCCACAGAACTCAAGTCCTTTGTATGTTCATGTGTGTGTGTGTGTGTGTGTGTGTGTGTGTGTGTGTGTGTGTGTGTGTGTGTTCTGGCCACAGCACTCAGGTCCTTACCTACTGAGCGCTCCCCCTGCTCTGACTGCTTATTAACTACGATTACTCTTCTCTGAGGGGAATAAACAAGCAGTACAAGCTTGGGGCAGGCTTCACTCACAGAACTTTTTCTTGAGTTGCTGCTTTCCTAGCTCTTGAGAAATCGTGAGCCTGCGCATCTCTTTCGCGGGTCCTTGTCCTCTCCCGCTCCGGATTCTTCACTTTCTATCCCCAATTCCGCCATAGAAATCATCTGTATAGGCAGCCTTCAAATCCAGAATGGTGCTAATTTACTAAGAGCCAAAACAAAAAGTTAATGGCATGCCTGGAGTGGCCATCTGTGTCTTGGACAGTTGACTGACAGCCTAGTGTCAGCTCAAGAACCATGTGTCAGTTAGAGAAGGGACAGCAAGAGAAGAACAGAAGAAGCATTCTGGCTACCAACACGAGATGCCAGTCCCCAAGAGGCGGCTCACTGTGTTAAGCAGTCACGTGTGTATGTTCCAGATGACAAAGGAGGACCCTGGAAACCACTGCCATTAAGTGTTTTCTAAAGGGACATGAACTAGAAATCAAATACCGGCTTTTCTTTTGTCCTGAAGACAGATAGACTAACCTGACTGGGTGTGTCCCAGATCTGTGAGGAAGCCACCATTAGGAATTTCCCTCCATCCTGGGAAAGCAAGGCCGGGGGGAGTGGAGCACTTGGGAACGGTGCAGTAAAAAAGTAAGACCGTTTCCTTGTCTTCTCCATGAAGGGGCTCTACAATAATTTCCTGCTGTGTAGGTATTCAGGCAAATGCCCATAATCTCAGTAGTTCCCAAGTTCAAAGCCAACCCGAGAACAGAATGAGTTCCATACCAGCCTAGGTTATATATTAAGACTCTGTCCCAAAGGTAATGAAACAAAAGAAAAAATTTTTTTTCAAAGCCTTTCTCATGCATATCAGAGTGAGCAGGTTTAATTTCACCTCATTCTCCAACTGTCACCTCCTCATGAACACAGAGAAGAGAGAAAATGGAATCCCTTAGAAAAGTCATTTAGATTTCCACTCTTTCTTTGCCTCAGTATAGCTAGATAGGTACATTAGTGACCTGGGCTGCTGTTAGAGTCCCAGTGTGTGTGTTTGCCTCCTCAAAACCTCGGGTGTAAACTTAATCACTACACACACACACACACACACACACACACACACACTCAAAAAAAAAAACACCTCTCACTTCTTTAGAGAGAGATAGTTTATTCTAAAGCGACATCTGGCAAAGACCTGGAGCACAGATTCCATGCTCCAGCCTGGAAGCAGTTTTGTGAAGTAACTGAACAAAGACAGCCCCAGATCAAGACACTGTTGAAATGTATTGCTGGAAACATCAGGTAGGTAAAGTTGAAGAGAAACAGAGAAAGCCCAACTGTAGATAGGCCTTGGATGCTAGCTGATGACGTTCTTAGCTTTTTGATTGGTTGGAAACTAGTTCTCTATTAGCACATTCCGAAGGATTGGCCAAATGGTCAAAAGTGCATTGGGTCCGGCACAGAGGAAGGTGGTAAATGGCTGATAGAGTGACTGAAGGGGGCCCAAGAGAAGGGACTCTGGACTTGCCACATTCCAGACTTTTTATGGTCACTGCAGCTTCCGTCAGCTACTCAGCCTTGCAGAAAGAAAGTTCAGAGGAACTTTTGTTCAGAATCCCCAAGGGTGTGGGCGAATTGTCTTAGGGGTGGGGTCTTTGGGTGTCAATTAGGATTAGATAGGAGTTCCATGTAGCTAAGAAGATCTTCATATAGAAGTCTGTCCTGCCTCACTATTGGAGCCCTCTGCTCTGTGGTGACCCAATAGGAGGAGGCCCTTGCCACATACCAGGTGCCCTGCTGTCCACCTTCAGGAGTGTGGTGGACCCCTCTCTCTCTCTCTCTCTCTCTCTCTCTCTCTCTCTCTCTCTCTCTCCTCTCCTCTCCTCTCCTCTCCTCTCCTCTCTTAATATTAGAAAGAAAACAAAGAATTGTTTTGTTTTGTTGTTTTTGTGCACTAAGAAAGCAGTAGACAGTAACTAAAGAAGCCCCTGCAGAAACCTCTTTATAAATTATTCATTCTCTGATATTCAGTTATAAGAAAAAACAACCTCAAGCTTGGGGTGGTGGCACATGTCTATAATATCAGCCACTCAGATATTGAAGCAGGAAGATCCTGGGTTCTCGACAAACCTGGGCTATATCATGAGATGCTGTCCCAAGAAAACATTATAGTCCGAATAGCTTAAAAATAAAAGTTAATTTTCTCAAAGTTTTGGAGCTTGGACGTTCAAGATCATGGAGCCAACAGGCTGTTTTTTTAGGAAGGCCTCCTTGGTTTCTGCATGGCATCTTTTTGTTTCATTATGAAGTGAGCACCGATCCAGAAGGTCCAGAGGATACCCACAGAGAGTTCCAGGTGTGCTGGAACGAAGAACTGGCCCAGGGACACATGGATAGTGATAGAAAAAGACATCGTTTATTGAGAAAAAGAAAGCCATTTTCAGGATGTGACTGGGCTAGAGCTCTGAGAACAGATCCTTCTTGAGCCTTTTCAGGTCATATGTGTCGCACCTGCCTTCTCCCATATTAGGAGACCTGTGTGTACACGCTGTTTGGTCATATACAGCCACAGTGGAGGAGGCGGTTGCCCTCCTGCCGTGGGTTTCTTTCATATGCTAGTCGTGATGTTTCTTCCCACAACAGCCTTTCTTTAAAAGAGGAATCTCTCTAGTATCTCCCCACCTTCCCTCATAAGGACAGCATCCCAGTCACCCTGTGACAACATTGAACATCAGTTCCCACCCTAAAATGCCCTTCTCCGTGTATTTCATGGGGGATACAGCACTCAGCCCCCGGCACTTGGCTAAGCCAATCCCATGGATAGGTCTAATGTGCTTCCTCCCTGTTGCTCTTCACCCTTTACCCACTTACTGCACATGTGTTCTTCATTCTAAAATCTGTTCACAGAAACCACAAAATATATTAGTACTCTTAATTTTTTAATATTTTGATGTTTTGAATTGAAATAGAATTACATCACTTCCCCCAGTTCAGGTCTCCAGTCCCCTTCACCCCCCACCTTCCCTTCCTCAGTCCCCTTCCCTGCTCCCCCAGTCTCAAGTTCATAGTCTCTTTTTCAAATCCAGAGCAGATATTATGGCCACCATTTCCCATGTGGTGAGCCAGAGGATTACAAACAATTCAGACACTGCCAAGCACTCATTCCATGCAGTGTTCTGTTCCAGGCATCATAGAAAAACAACAGCATAACTTTTAGGCTGTTTGAAACTACTTCTGTTAAGACCGAGTTTGTTCACTCTCAGCCCTAAATTGAAACCGACAGGCTAAATTTTATGGATTCCTCCAGCCGTCCCGGCTTCTCTAAGTGGAGTCACTGGGCGTGAGTGCTGTTCTCCCGTCCTGGCCTCTGGGAGGGTGGTGTCATCACTCTGAGTTTAGTAAAATCTGAAACTCGCCTGGTATTTGCCACATGTCTTGGTGCCAGGCACAGCTCAGCTTCTCTGGCTCCCTAGGAAGGAAGTGATGTAACCTCTGTGTTTACAGGGCTCTTGAAGAAGCCACTCCACTTCCCTGCTGAATTGAAGGGTTGACTCGGGCATCTAAAGTTCTTGGGGTCTTATCAGGATAAGCGTGGGTCAGGAAAGGAAATGGATGTTCTCTTCAGAAGGCTGTTGAAAGAGAACAGAGAGCTGAAAGGAGGGAGGGTTTTGCCCTTAAGGCTTTCTGACATTTGGAGGGGAAGTAGCTGCTCCCGTATAGCCAGATTAAACTCTCAGATCCCAGCATTCTCTTGTCCCTCTCCCTCCATTCCCAGGCTCAAGTGAAACACACTAATAAAGCCGTCTTCTCCTCCAGTGTCACTCTTGTTGTCAGAATGATTATGCTATCAGCAGCTACCCTGCCTCAGCAGAGTCACTAGGCACCATAAAACGGATGGCATAAAACTACGAGAAGTATCTTCTGTCACCATTCTGAATGCCAGAAGTCCCAAAGAAGCAGGCCACACCCGTCCGAAGATTGCAGGACACAGCCTGTTCTAGTGCTTTCTCTTGCTTCTGGAGCTGCCCAAGATGCTTGCCTGTCTTTTGGATTGTAGACTGCCCAAGATGCTTGCCTGTCCTTTGGATTGTAGAGATGGTACCCGTCCCCAACTCACACTTACTCTCTCACCTCCGTTGCTCTGTCTTTGCTAGTATGATACAATAGACAGGAAGACATCCTCCACAGGATGACATCATCTTAAATCCATTACATCTGCAAAGACCCTATTACCAAATAAGGCCATAGTCCCAGATACAGTTGTATGTGTGAGGTAGGTAAACATTTCAACTAGTAACAGGCAGTCTGTTTTCCTTTCCTCCATCTCTAAGAATCTGCAGGTACTGTCCCAAATACTACCATGTTTAAATCAAACAACTTCATGTCCTGAACCTTTGCCCTGTACGTGAAAAAAAATAATAATAATTTCTGTGTTTAATCGGTACCAAATTGTGAGAGGTTTTCAGTGCTTCTCTTTCACATGAGACTGATAAAGGAGTGAATTTGTAAACTGTGGCTGGGTTAATTAGCCAGGGTTAATTAATGTTTACCTCACTGGGAAGATGAAAAGACATGTATAAACACACAGTAATGTGGATCATTTCTCAATTTATTGTTGAAACTTACAGTGTGCACAAATAAGGACTGTATAAAGCGCATGCAATTTTCAGAGGGATACTGGTGTGCTGTGGCAATTATGAGGAGTAAACTTCTAAGTAAATTAATTATATGTTACTGAAGATGATCACACTTTAATAGTGTTTATTTAGAGACAGGCTCTCTGTTCAAGTTGAACTATTTTGAAAGCTGGGTGAGGTGAGGAGAGGCTAACTGTGTGGGCATGAAAACAGCACTTTAAGATAACCTTTTTAAAAAATAAATAAGTTTCTAGACTCATGTATTTTCAAGAGAGCCCAACGCATCTTAGATGGTCTCGTACTAAAGCTGGGGAGTATAGAAATTAGAAGCAGCTTGGAGAAATTAGAATATAATCTCCCATGAACTGGGCAGAACCCCCCAGTGTTGGGAGTTAGGGATGGATTCCAGAGTACCCCACGCCAGGAATCCCTGAACCCATAGACGCTCAAGTTCCTTATATCGAGTGACAGTCCGCATTTGTATAGAACCTGTGTGCATCTTCTTGTGCACCATAAATCATTCCTGTCCTGCTCATAACGCCTAATCCAGTGCAAATCCTCTGTCAACAGTCATGGTGGAAAGTTTACTGGGGAGGGAGAAGGGAATGGAGGGAAGGAGAAAGGGATCTGAGGACTGGAGAGTTGGCTGAGTGGGGACAGTGCTTGCTTCGAAAGAGAATCTGCGTGCAGATCCCCAGCACCAGGTAAAAAGCTGGAGTGACAACCCAGGGAGGGAGGATGGAGACAGGCAGATCCCAAATGGCCATCGTGCTCCAGGTCCAATGAGAGACCAGAAACCATGGGGAGGTGGCTGAGGAGGAAGATAGTCTTAGCGCTTGTGTGTATGTGGGGGTGGGGGTCCTTTCCCATGAGTCTTGAGTTCTTTGAGTGCAAAGAGATTGTGCTAGTTATTTTTGGCACTAGTCTGGAAGATGATAAGATTGCTTGCCAAATGAATAACTGAATTCATTAATTAATTAAAGGATTAGTGGATGAGCTCACTAATTAAAGTTCCAGTAGTTAGAGATTCCTCGTTCCGGAATACTTAGGCGGAGTCCTTTCCATGCCTCACCTCTGTGCACCATGAATGCCTTACTGGAGACAGCCATACCCCATCCCCTGCTAAACCCTTAATGCTTACTTAGCACTTGCCATTTCCAGGCTTGGTCTCTGTTTTACTTTTTCCTGTTGGCTGTGGTAAGATACCCTAACAGAGCAGCTTATGGGAGAAAGGGTTTCTCTTGGCTTGCCGTTCAAGGGCACAGTCCATCCAGACAAGGCAGGCAAGGCAGCAGGAGCGTGAGGCAGCTGGTCACATCACATGCACAGTGAGGAAGCAGCCGGTGACGCATGTTCAGGCTCGGGTAGTGACTTCTTCCTTTTTAGGCAGAGTAGGACTCAAGCCCAGAGAATGATGCTGCCCACAGTTAGGGTAGGTCTGCCTACCTCCATTAACTTAATCGAAATGATCCCTCATAGGCAAGCCTAGAAGCTAACCTAATCTAAATAATCCCTCTCCAATGTGCCTGGAGGCTAGTCTCCTAGGTGATTCCAGACCCTATCAAGCTGACAGTTGGCGCTTTCACAGTCTCCCTGGGCATTGTTAGGGGAGCATGTGAATGAGCCACTGTAGGAGAGAAAGGACCTTTGCCATAGCTAGGATTGCTCACTGGAAAGCAAGATTGTGTTAAAGACAAACAGACCAGTGTACAGAAGAGAATAAAGGACAAATTTAGGGTTTTTTTTTTAAATATGCACCAATTAGCATTTAAAATGAGCTGTCATGCATACGGAGATGCATTGTGTGTGGAGAAAGTAGTCTGTCCTCCATTGTGATGATATGTGTACTTAGGCACATTTTCCACACTGACCCCCTGTTTATCAGCATACCTCTTAGGCTCTCTCCATGACATGGTCTATGGATATTGAGATCTTCCTTTCTACCACGGGCTCGCCAGTTTTGCTGACCCATTCTTTCCTTTCTCCTGAATATAGTGGTCTGTCAGTCACTCGTCAGCTGGAATTCACTCCACTGAGCTCCCTTCCCAGCATAGCAGTGAGATCCCTATTCTGTTCATCTGCTGTGTTCTTAGGGCAGGTCGGGCAGAGCTCTCTTTCAAGTTTGAGGGAGAGCCCTTGTGAGACAGGGCCACTGTGTAACTACATTCATGTAAGTCACACAAGGACACGGCTATAAGGGACAGTCATCATGGAGACCACAGTGAGAGCCCCCACGGAAGATTTGTCTGCAGCTGCACGGCTGTGAAGAGCAGTGCTGTGGCCCCTGCAGCACAGTTGCCCTCCTCCTTCACTGTCTTGTGTGTCTGAGGACGCACACTGTAGCTGAAGTCTGATGCACGTGCAGCTGAGTCAGTCGTGGGCTCTGTATGTGACTCACTCACCTCAAAGAAACCTTCGTGGAGACATGCAAGGGCCTGGTGTTCTTTACAAGTTAACAGGGTGATTTCCTCTCTACCCACTGTCTCAGAATTGGCTCGGAGCTCAGGTGGAGAGGAGAGAACCTCAGGGACTGATGTCCAGAACACCCCACAGCAGCCGAGAAGGCACCAGGAGGAAACTCTGGGCTCAGTAGGGCTATAGTCTGATTCTATGGAACGGGCAAAAGAGAGTAAAGACTGTCGTTTTAATTAGTCTTTCAGAATAATAGGTGATGCTATTATAAATATACTTATCTTTCATTTTTGAGCCAACATACAGTAAATGACACCAGGTATGCCGAAGAGCCTTCCAATAAACTGAAAATTAAGTGCTGGAGAATCTAACTGGAAAGAATGCTTCCTCATGAGTCCAACCTTGTGTGTCCCCAAACCTAATAAACCTATGCTAGAGGTGATGCCTCGGTAACCTCAAAAATTTCGTTCTCTTCGGCCACAACCATAAAAATTAAATGAGAAAATGCGGATGGAGGGATAGCTAGAAGAGTCATCTCTGTCAAGGATGGAAACATTCGAAATGTGAACCATTGCTAACTGTTCTCATCCCTTTTTCCTTGACTTTTTGCATAGAATGCAAGGTTACTCTTGTAATTAGCTCCCCCTGGTTCCTTCCTGCAAGACTATGACAGAGTCACAGTGAAGTCATGGTCTCTGTGACAAATATCCCTTGGTCACAGAGGGTAGGCCTCTGTAACAGCATTGAGAGAACTGCACAGAATAATTGTATTGAAGACCCTTTAGCTTAACAGTACACATCCCTCAACCACCCAAAGCAGCTGGTGTTTCCCCTCGAATGTGAAGAAACAGCCATTCCCTGGGTTTAATATGTATGAAAGAATGGTCCTATGATAGAAACTATATAGTTTATATCTGCTTGTGTTAAGAGCCATACCATGCCATTTTACTAGAAACAGACCAGAGGAAGACACATACCTTTATAAAGATTGACACCTATGAGGTAGTGTCTTCCTAGACAGCCCAAGTTGGCCTTGAACTCCAGATCCTCAGCTTCCACCTCCAAAGTACTGGAATTATAAGTGTGTGTGTCACCACACCTGGAAAAAAGATCATTTTTTTAAAAAGTAAGTTAAACATACAGTGGCCCCTTAGAGATAGATTCTCCTCTGTATCAGTCATTTCTAAAGCACATACATTTCATGTGATACACGTATATGAGAATTAGAACTTCAAGCCACAAACTTCCTTTCCAGACCATCGCTGTAGTATGTAAACTCCGCAGTCAGCTCCTCCTCGGGTTGCTAACATTTCAGGAGGATTAAGACCCCCTAAAGTGGTGGGAAATAAGATCAGGACCTTGGCACAGGTTCCGTAAATAAAGGTGGAAAGGGACGTTTTTTAATCCTCTTTGCAAGGCCAAGCAGCTCGGCTGTGTTTCATCTTCATTTCTGACTTTTGGTGTTGGTAGAACTGAGCTGTTTGATGTAGGAGTTTGAAAGCCACAAGGAAACTTGTCTTCAAGGGAAAGACACTTCTTCTGAGACTTCAGTCTAGACCAGGCGACAATGTATTTCAGGAAAATGTCACTTGCAATAAGAAATATTTTAAAAAGTGATGTGCAGCCTTGTGTGAATCCTCTCTAGGGACAGTTCCCTACCATGAGTGGACCAAAGACACTCCATTTAAAACTCTGTGGCCAAGAAACATCTAAACAACAATAATCCTCGATTTAGACATGAGTACTGTCATCTGGTAAAGAAGAGCTTTACCCTCTTCTACCTTAGTTTCTTCCTTGGGGGGCGGGAAATAATAATAACAATTACATCTATTCCTTTCTAAATAACATGGAAATTTTCATGGACTGATGAGAAGATCACATTAGGAACTAGGGTACTCAGATTGCTATTAGAACATTAGTTCTGCTCTTTCATATCTATCCCTATCTATCTATCTATCTATCTATCCATCCATCCATCCATCCATCCATCCATCCATCTATCTATCTATCTTTTATGTTGAGACATAATCTCATAACATACCTAATGCTGGCTTGGAACTCACTACATAACCAGACTAGCATAGAACTTACAATCCTCCAGTTTCAGCCTCCCAAATGCTAGTATTACAGGCATGTGAGCATGCCTCACTTATTAATTTTAAACCTCAGAATGGATGTTTGTGCGTTCTGTTCTCAATGGGGGATGCTTTGGGTACCAAATGAGCCAGTGAATGGTTATAGAGGCCACAGACATGGACTAGTGTCAAGAGGGTAGTGTGACTTTTTTTTAAGGTGTTATGTTATACCAGGGCTCAAGTGTCATGGCATTGAAGATAGCTGTGGTTTGTACATAATCAGAGCATCGCAATCACACGAAGTAATCATAGAAAGACACCACAGGTTCTCCCCCAAGTCAGCATCCCTATGAGCTGCTGCTCCACAGAGCCAAGCTAAGCCAGGCCACACTAGTCTGCAAAGTATCCTCAGTGCAGGAATAGTCCTCCTTTCTGGGAAGAGCCAGTAATGAAATGTGGCCCGGTGTTTTCTTGTACATACACTCTTATTCTCAGAGACTGCAAAACACCAACCTGCTTCCCTAAAACTTGTCTGGACTGCCCCTTCCTGCTCAATAAATGATTTGGCAAAGAAAGAAATTATGGCTGGTCTTACTTTTCCTGGGGCATCCTGGTGTAGAAATGTGGCTGTGAATTAGTTTAAAGGCAACTGAGTGTTGGGATTGAGGAGCGAGTCTCTCTAAGGTGTCTTGGAATGCACGTCTTCTGGCGATAGTGCTTCTTAGTCACGCTTTGCTCTGTTTTCACATTCTGTTTTGCAGACTAGTCTGTCTTTTATGAAGGGAACTGAGGCCACTACACAGTAATACTTGTGTATGGCTTGTGGCTCTGGTCCTCTCAGACAGCACCACAAATGGCAGTCACCTAGGAATCCTCTCAATGTGCAGATTTACTTCCCTGTATCTGTG